>BMAV01005196.1:439645-457361 GCA_019973955.1 Trichonephila inaurata madagascariensis
CTGTATGCAGGTATGTTGCACATGAGCTGAAACATGCAAGAAATCTGTTCAGTCTGACATACAGAAAGCACCATAATAATATATATATATATATAAAGCAAGCAATTCTTATTCCAATTATAGGTTTTGCATTTTTTCACTTAGATCAAGATTTTGGTTTTTTTTATTTCTACTGTATTAGCTGGAAAAATATATCTATTGACATAAATATTTTTTTAACAGATTAAAGCATAGATGAAGAAAGTTTCTTCTTTTTATATAATGAGACGTTGAAAACTAATTTCTAAAGCTGTTCCTCAATTGTTTCAGTGCGGAAAAAGTGAAACAGACTTGTATCTCAGAAAATTATCATAATACTTATTCATATTCAATTATACTTGTTGACTTTTATCATCAAGTTTTCTTCTATGGAATTACAAAAGCAGAAAAACAAGATACGTACAGAAACCATCCTTAACTTTTTTTATACATTTCAGGTTGGAGGGGAAAGGAGACAGCTTGTTGTTTTTAGTTTTTGAGTATTGAAATTTTAATGTTCTAATTTGATATTGGGATACTATGTACCAAGTGTTGTTATTGACAATTGTCAAGTAGGGCAATAATATTACAATACGGTTACCAATACATTTAAATTTGGTTCTGTGGTTGCCATCCATTATTTTTTAATTTTATTCTTTTGTATTTTTATTTTATTTATTGTGTATATATTGTTTGATATTATTATTCTAGAATATTTAAAAAGAATTTTTTATTGATTTATATTTACTGCAGTATCCTTATTAATTTCAGACAATTTTAAGTAGATTTTTTTCACAAACTTAAACATTTCCATGCTTTCTGTTGTCTAGATTGTAAAAGTGAAAGTTTTAGTCTTCTGTTGTTTATTCATAAATGGATATTTCAAATATTATTGGTGAGTACTAAGATCTTCTCTTTTATTAAAAGAATATTGCCACTCTGCTTAAAATTTTTATGGACTAAAGGGATTACCAAATTCACACTTTCTGTCTTTGTTTTCTAATAATTTTTTTTTTATAAATCTTATTCTAGGTTGAGAATTTTTGCTTATTTTGGCCATCATGAAATGTGATACGCATGGCAGCAAAATGAAAATAGTTTATAGAGAGGTTAAATAATTTGACGGCTGTATGTTTTATTGCAGATGTTTACAATGCAAATTTGCATGGCAACGATAGAAAATCTCTCAGAAATAATTCTTTTTTCACTGACAGCAAATTGTAATTATGATTCCTCTCAGAACCAGCTATCTAAAAATTCTTCAGTATATAATTTAGATGTGATTCATGTATCCTAACAAATAATTTATTTGAAACACTGTTTGAAAGGCATTTTCACTTATGCTATTGATTTCATAAAAATAAAAAAAATTTGTTTAATTACATGTTCCTTTACACATTAGAACTTCCCACATTTAAAATGATTTGATGTATATCAAATAAAAATATAAGCTATGCTGTACAAATAAAGATGGAGTTGATGATAATATGCATTTTAGATAGTGTTTACAAAAAAATTCAATAAAAAATAACTTGTAGTGGCATGTTGTTTCAAAAATTACACTTGTATTCTTTTGTCTGTTTAAATGTCTGATATGTATGTGTACAATTTCCAGAATAAATATTTCAAAAATATGATTTGGTTAGTTTTATTTTTCTTGTTTACAGTGAATCATTAAAAAAAAATGCTGTACACTAGTAAAATGGCTAAATTATGGTTCGACTGGTCCATAGATGTTATTTTTTCTTCTAAATGAGTGCTGAAAACGTCTCTAAAAACTCTTTCCAGTTGGTTAAAAATTTATGAATTTCAAATGTTTTGTAATTTCAAATGTAAAATTCTACCGTTTTAGTTGTTTTTACATTCTTCTAAGGCCTAAACTTTTTAAATATTTTGATTTAAAAAAACATTAACTTAAAAACTACAATATTTGTTTTCTTTGGTGATGAGTATAAAATCAGTTAATAGAAAAGTGAGTTTGATTTGTAACATATGTTACAATGCATTTTTAATTCCATCTGGATGGATTAAAAGGGAGTCCCAGTAGCTCGGTTGATAAGTATTGAGAGCAGAAGTTGTGAATGAATCGATTTAAACAAAACAATTGATAAAAAAATACTTACTTACCTGGGGTGCCTAATGAGACTTATTTTAAGTTTTTTTTTCATGTTACATAAAATGTTAAGAAACTATTCCTTTCTTACTTTTATGTTTAGAAATTTTTAATATAAAAAGTCTGTTATTAATCGTAATGTTTCCAAGACACTTCTTAATGAATAATGTTTCCAAGATACTTATTGAAAGACTGATTTTATAAATAAAAGTTAATTTTCTGTTTGTATTAGATTTTAAAGACAATATATTGCTTCTAGAAATATAAATATAACTTTTAATGAGCCAAATTGCTTACACATTTGTTTAACTATAGCATCCAATCTTTTTTGTTATTTTCAAAGATTAAAATTTGAGGTATAAGTTCAAAAATAATACAGTTTATGATCACATAGCAGTTGCATTTTTAAACCAAAAATTATATTTTTGTTGGAACTTGCGTATCACCTCAAAAACATTGGCGACATTATGTAAAACGAAGTACATGGTTGTTAATTCTGCGCGTAAGAGACATGGCGAATTATCTTGAACGTTGGCACTTTTGCGATGATATGCAAGTAACACAATAAATGCAAAAAGAATTTAGATTTTCGAAGTAAAGTGGTAAAAACTTCATATAAAATGTAGATTAAATAATATATAAGATGGAAAAAATGAAATTTACAACTTAAGTATCACATATTTAGATCCCTTTAAATTTGATTTGATATATATTTGTACGTTAGAAATTCGTATTGGATACACAAACCATAAAATAAAAACGATACATACTCATATTTGACCTATAAAAACTCATACATGAGTGCATTACGCACTCATTTTGCTGTTATATTCTCAAATTTGATCCAGTAACAGGTTCAAAAATGAGTATGTGATGTTTACAATTTTGAGTACGTAGTCGTTGTCAAAGATAAGAATGGGCTATTCTCAAATTTGAGTATGTTTGCATCGGAGCTATTTTGAGTATGTGACGTATTTAAAAGTGAGTATTTTGTACTCAGTTCAGAATACCGGTTTTTCGCAGTGTAGATTTAGATGTAAACGGTATGGGGCAGTTCAACCGTACTCTGCCCGTTGTTTGGTTAGGGAGAGTGAGCCGATACCCGTATTAAAGTATTCAGTGTGCGAATTTGAACCAGGTGACGCGAGCCGAGATTTATCTTTTGTTAAAAATGAGAGGTTTGGTAGAAAAGAATAGAGCGGCATCGTGGGTCACTGTACTGGATTTGTGGAAGTAGTATTTTCGTCGTTCTCTCATGATGAGTTATCCGAAGTATGCCGCATGCGTTATGCCATTTGGCATGTACATTATTAAGAAAGTGAGGTTTAAGTTTGTATGGGCTTCTTCTTATGGATGTAATTTAACGACACAGATTATGAGATGGTTAAAGCAGAATGATGTATCACGAATGGTCGATATAGACATTCTGATGCAGATTTGGAAAAATCGTGTAAAGCAGCTTGACTTTGTATTAAAGTGGTTGAGTTGGATTGGGACGGAAGTCAGATCGACCAAAGGTAAATTAGAGCCGTCGGAAAATTTGTTCCATGCACATAATATAGACTTAGTAAATTCATTGCATGAGCTAATGAGGTATGTTAATTATATTCCCAATTAAAGTGTCTAATTTTCCTCAATAACTAACGTAATGGAAGACAATACCATGAATAGTGAATAACTTGTCATAATGGTTGTGAGAATGCCTACCGAAAGCCAAAATTTAACTTAATTTAGAAGGTCTTGATTTAAACTTCTTAATTTTAAAAAAAATTGTTTTAATGTTATTTGCAAAGCTTGGAATTTATAGGTGTTTATTTTGTTTATTTAATATCGTTGGAATTAGTAGATGGGAATAAGCAATTTTTTGGATTTGTGCTAAGTGTGAATTAATATCTGTAGGAGTATGAGTGTTTGTGTGTGTGTAAGGTGGAAGGATATTATGTGTTATTGAAAATCTTTTGTATCTCTTAGTAAGGTGAATACTCACGGATGTTTAACACAATTGATTGAGCGATTTGATGTATTAGAATTAGTGAAATATGATGATTTGATTTAACTTCTTTAAAACCCTGAAAATTTAAGGTGTGATGTAACTTACAGAAAAGGAAAAAGAATCCATGATTTGGGATTTAAGTTTTAGTTGTAAAGTGAATGTTTTATAGAATTTTGGATTTATTTATTTATTTTACTTTTCATTGTATTGGTTACTTGGATTGTTGTCCTGGTCAGTCTCATTGATAAGACAAACTTTCGGTGTGAAATGTTAAGAACTGAACTAGCCTGAGGCCAGAGCAGTCCAGTGAAATGGACCTTTTTCAGGGGGAAGGAGTTGTGACGTCTTCGATTGGGGTGAACCTCACCCATCTATTCATCTGAAGTTTTATGGCCCCAAACAGACGTTGGGTGACAAGATCAGGTGGCCATGGGGTCATTGTTTATTGTCTGGCCTCGGACAAGCGCAGACATCGGGTCTGGAATTTACAATGGCTAAAGAATGCCGGTGACAGTAGGCATTCCTGTATGAAAGTCCTGAATAGGCGAAGCCTGTATGAAAATCGGTGCCTAGAGAATAGGGCTATGAGGCCCAGGTGGTGAGATGAATGGAAGTTTCAGAAGTTGGATGAGAATTATGGCGCCCTTGGATTCCAGACAGACGAGGAATGTGTTTGTGTTTGCCGCGCAAATGGGAGACGAAAGAAGCCCGGGGACGAGGGCAGACCTTTTTTTTTTGGCCTGCCAATGGGGAAGACGAGGGGCGTGTGGTGGACCCGCCCCTGGTGTTTAAAAGGGGTTAATTTTGGACGGAGAAAAACGGGGATGGAGAGAGAAGAAAACTTGGAGAGAGAGCCCTGGATGGAAACAGAGAGATAGAGCCCTGGAGTGAGACAGATGGAGTAAACTGGAGAGGAGCCCGGAAAAGCAAGGGATTGTTGAGTGCCTTTCGGAATAAGGATTGAACTCCCGAGAAACAGACTGTTCGCCCGGTTTGGCACATTTATTGGAATTTTTAGTAACATATGAAGGTATTAAATACTGTTTTAATTTTAAAATGAGGCTTTGACAAATTTTCTTGTTTGCTAACTACTGACGACGTTACAATACCAATGTATAGTCTCCCCTTTCCAGGAATCCTGTCTTCTAAGAGTCATGATGTTTTGGTTACTCAGAATTCTAGATTTATTATACGTGGATAATGTGAGATTAATTTTCAACACATTTAAGGGCAGAGATGAATTTTCTTATACTATTCATTAATTTATGCAACACCAACATTTTTGTGTAAATCGCTATTTTTTCGAAAAACTATAAATGAAGAAAAGAGAGAAAAGTAAGGAAAAATGTGAAATAAAATACTGTTCTGTAAATATATATTCCCTTTCAGATTATGTAACTATTATATTTTTAAAAACTCAGAATGAAATAATCTATGTTGTGTATAATAAATCAGCTCTGAATAAGTATAATGGAGAAAAATTCAGTAAAGCATTTGATTATTTCAAAAAATATGAGTGATTGTTCCCTTTAGAAATTAAGGTAATGACAGAAATAAAACAAATAATAGATTTAGGATAATAAGGTATATGAAATTTTTCTAGATTAGTTTCTGCCTTAAATATTGACTAGACATTCTGCATTGACTATATTAAAATGTAAATTTTTTCATAATTACAAATAATTATTAAAAAAATTTCACATTTTAAAACTATGTAACTTACCTTTTCATTTAAATAATTCTTTGCTTTGAAAAAGAAACTAGAAATTCAGCTAAGTTGACGAATACGTAATTTTTAAAAAATTTTTTTATCTGATTTTGAACAAAAAATTTTTTTTTAAAAGTGCATTTGCGTGGCATCATGTGGTTTAACTTTCTTTCTGATCATCTGTTCTTCATATAGATTTTTGAAGATTTGATACATATACATTTGTTACATATTTCTATGATATTTCCTTTGATTGAAAAAAAAAAGATTATTGCTTTTCTTCCTTCATCAGCAAATACCATGCTCTTATCATTATAAGAAAATGGATCAGATGTTTATCCGATTTTTTTGTCATATGATACCATGGTTTAATTTTGCATCTTGAAATATTTAAATTTATTTATACCTTTTGGGATCTAAAGTTGTTTGAACGAAAAAGATGCAGCTTGATAGGATTTTCTCATATCTCCCTTTGGATTTCTTTAAAATTCAGTGTTGATGTGATTTTATGTCTCATGGCATCACAGTGTAATTTTGCTTCTGATAATATGTTTCTCATTTAAATTTTATGAAGATCATATACTTTATACATATCATACTATCCATATCTTTATCTTTATATACATAAATCTTCTGTGCGTGTGTATGTGACTAAATTCCTCCTAAACGGCTGGACCAATTTTGATGAAATTTTTTGTGTCTGTTCCAGTAAATTCAAGAATGATTTAGATTCACAATTCGGTCAGATATCGCAATTAGTTAAAAATGTGCAAAAATTATGTAAGGCAATGCGATTGTTCATAAAAAAATCATGGCAATATTCTAGAGGCCACTATTTTGAGCGGCAAACTTCAAGGTGACGTTGTACTTCTACCACAGATCCTAATGATTCTTTCAGACTCACCAAACCATTCAAATGTTTGCAATTTCCATTTGCTATGACCCTTAATAAGTCACAAGGTTAAACAATGACAATTTGTGGCTTAGATTTAGAAAACCCTTGCTTTTCGCACAGCCAATTATATGTTGCATGTCCGACGGTTGGCAAAACATCGCATTCGTTTGTTTATACCCCTCAAGGATTAACCAAAAACATAAAACATTCAATGGCATTACGATAAATTTATTTTTTGTGCATTAAAAAAATATACCTGTTATAAAAATAGCCCGAGTTTTATCTTTTTTACCCTTTAATTAAAACAAGTTTAAATTTCTATTCAGAATAGCTTCTTTGTTCAACTTAGAACACTTACTCATATGCAATCGATAGGTCGAATTGTGGTAATTCTGCATGTGATGACATCAGGTATTGTAATAACTTTTTTTTAATAAAATTTTCATCAAAACGGTCCAGATTGGTACAATTTATTCAAAAAATTTGAAATTTTTGGATTTAAGACGTGCGTACATGACAACGTCTGTCGGGCTGCTAGTATGATTTATATATATTTCAATTATCACTATAATTATTTATCATTTTATTTTCTCATTTGTTTACTCTTTGAAACAGAATTACAATTACTTTTTTAGAAATTATGCAAAAAAGTATTGTTTAAAAAATGAATTTTTTTAACAACAAGCTTTATTATTTCTTTCATTAGATTCATTATGGTTTTTTTTTTCTGCGTAGGCTTGTTTTATTTGTTTTACGACAGTTTTTTGATTTTGGTTCTTACTAATTTAAGTTTTTCACTATTATATTACATCTAATACTCAATATTAAATGTAATATAGATGTTAAATAGTATTACATCGATTTTATGCTATGGTGAATTTAATTCAATGGTTTATTTCAACGTAGGCTTATTTGATCTGTTTAGATATTTTTTTTTAAATTATAGTTTGTATTAATTGAATTTTTTCCAGTTGAAGGCTTTCTAATATATGTTATTTGTGATAGTATTTTAGTGAAATGGTTTATCATAATTAATACATGTACGTCAATTTTTGTAGGAGGAGTAGCATTTTAAAATCACTTCATAAGTTTAAAGTTTTTCCCTTAAAAAAATTAAAGAATTAGCTTTTTATGAAATTTTTAGCACAAAATATGTTTTACATCATACATACACATAGGAGGCAAACAAAAAAATTATGAAAATCATTAACTTAAAATTTTTTGTTTGAATCATACCGTGTCCCCTTAAAGAAATAAATTAAAAAAAAATTTCTGCAAGTTTAATTGTATTTTTCTATAGTGTATTGATAAATCATACTACAATTTTTACATGTAGTTCAATGAGAACAAAAATATATGTAAAACGAAGAATTAAATAGGATTTCTAAAAATTATTACTCCTTTTCTTATACATAGTTGTATAATAATTTTAGAAAAGACACATTAATTATAGTTTATAAATCGGTTGCGTGGTATTTGCGGACACATAACACATTTCGTGCTTTGAGCGGACACATTTCCCCCCCATCTTGGAACAGATAAAGGGTGCAGATAAATAAGGAAATAAATACTTTTAAAAATCACAAATATAATTTAAAACAGTATTTTAAGTGGAAAATGTAGAACTGGATGAAAGAACTGAAAACATCATAAAAGAATTCGAAACATCAAACAATTTAGAAAAATGTCTAAAATCTTTAAGTTTTGTAATTAGGTTAGACTAAATCCAATGGTAAATGACATTTATGCCTTTATAATAAAGGTTAGTTAGTATTTATTTACTTGCATTTATTTTTTTTATTTACTTTTATCTGTTTTATATACTTTACTTCTAGTATTTATCTTTACTTACATTAATGAAACTAATCAATTTTATTTGACTTTAAAATACGGATCCCTGAAATTCATCCATATCTTTCATTATACTGTTACTTACTATTGATTTTTAAATATTTCTCTGAAAGTTTTTATTTTTATTACTTTTTGCTATGTTTAAAATGCATTCACAATTATAATATTGTTACGAATTTTGTGTAATAGTGTAAATAATTTGTATTTTGGTGTTTAATGCATTTATATTAATTTATGTTATATTTATTTTATGATAAAGTTGTGCTATTCACAAGCAATGCCACCTTTTCGTTATAATGGCGATTCAATGAGAACTTGGCGAAATCTTGGCGGTAGAGCCAAGTTGGTATCAGTTTTGGCGACCACTTTGGCGTCATTGGTGACTATGTTGGCGAGTTCGAAACCCTCTGGAATCTTCTAGAAAGTAGTGATCTCTCCATTAGTGTCACGTTCAATGACACGAGCGGTTATATTTCTGAAAGTTTCTGTCACACCTGTAAATAAGATGCTCATTGGTACGGCGATGAGTCTTGATTTCAACCAGCGAATATTGTTTTGACTAGCGATTAGCTTGGCTGTGCTTGTGAATAATCTGTTACATACGTGTATTTTAAACACTGGCAATTGTGTTTGAGTGCTTTTGAAGGTGTGAAGACCTTCGGAAATTTATTCTGTGAATATTACTGCTAAATCTTGTATTTAAAGAATTGGACTTTTGATAATAAATTCGCATCGCTCTTAAAGAAGTGTTTATTTTCTTCGTGATTGTTTTGCATAAAATCCCCGAACCCTCGGATCTACGTAACAATATCTTAACAGTTCAATATAAGTAATTAAATTTGATTTGCAAAAATGTATTTATCCTTGTAATTCGATAATCGAGTGTAAAAACAAAAAAACTTCGGTTAAAAAAAAAAAAAACGTTATCCCACATGAAAGAGATTTGCCACTTAAAATACTGTTTTAAATTATATTTGTGATTTTTAAAAGTATTTATTTCCTATTTATCTGCACTCTTTATCAGTTCTAAGAGGGGGGGGGGCATGTGTCCGCTCAAACCACGAAATGTTATGTTTCCGCGACTACCATGCCACCTATAAATCAGTGTTTTGAAACATTAAAAATCAAAGAAAAGTTTCCTTAATGATTTAGAACAAATAAATCACAAATTATACAATTTATATATAATTCATTTCCTAATAAAGGATAATCAAATAAAATTTTATCTTTAATACTAAAAATATATATTAATATGATTCAGTTCTTTAACTTAATGGTGAAAGAGTATTTACTTTTCTCTTTTGAACTTTGGAGACAGACTATGAAAAAAAATTTTCAAACATTTGTAAAGGATAATTACAAAGTAAATCATATACTCAATAATGGTAAATGTTATTTTATTACAGAATCATTTCAAATTGTGTAAAATGATCATATAAATTCTAAAAAGTCTGTACAAAATTGTTTTACAAAGCTTAACATTTTTTAAACAGATAAATATACAAATCTTAAGTTCTCCATAACTATCAAACCATAGCATATACAAAAAAAAAAAAAAAAGCTATAACATGGGGAAAAAATAATTACTTGTTGAGTAGCTAATTTTGAAGAATTAGCCACTGGGATTAAAAAAATTAATAAAGATATGATGGAAAAAGAAATGATCATATAAATTCTAAAAAGTCTGTACATAATTGTTTTACAAATAAAGCTTAGCATTTAAAACAGAATCCAAATCATAAACTCTCCAACCTACTATCTACGAAAAAAAAAATCAAATTAAATTTAAACATTTCTAAAAATCGCGTTACCTTTTCCAATAATAACATTTCCCTTAAGAATATTTTATTTTAATTAAAAAGAAATAAAATTAATTTTTAACAGTAAAGAATAATTATTTATAAATCAATAATTTGTAGAAGGTAAAAATCAAAGAAAATTATTATTTTTTTAACATTCCCTCCCATAAATCCTCAAATTGTATTTTGAAATAAATATTTTCTTAGAACTATTAATTAAAATTACAAATAGACAACTTTGAGATTATTCACACCTAACTGACACTGTATTTTATAAGAATAGGTGTGAGTTGTTTTTTTTTTTAAGGAAATGATACCATTGGAATTCGATAGACATATCTAAAGACTACGACCAATTGATACCCATCGATTGTATGAAGTTTGAAAGGAATGCTTCAACATTTTGAAGACAACTTTATTGAATCTTAAGGGGAATTGTGTGTGTATGTGATTCCACTTTCAGCTAATTAAGCTAAAAATTTAAGAAATTAGATTTAATGGGGTTCACCGTCCCCACATCTACAAGCATCTTATTGAACAGGTAAGTTAAAACCTTTTTCGATGCCAAATTTATTGTTGTTTCTAATGCCATCTGTTTGACATAGTCAGATCGAGGCTCACGAAAATTAAAGTAGCAAGGGCTCAGATGTACGCCTGACGTTCGCCTTAGCCTTGAGCACCATACAGGTGACAGTACGATTTATCCCGGTGAAATTCCCGAAGGGAAGGAAGGAATGTTGCCAGAGCCTGTGAGACAGGTTGGATTTCTTTACAATAGACGGTGACACCACCGATCTCCACCTCCCCAATTTAGGCATGGAACTGGAGGGGAAGATATTCTCCAGCCCCCTGCACTCGTGGTTTCAGCTGTGACCGCCCAGAAGACTTTCGGACGCACTGATTCAACGAGCACGTACTCGGAGGGTATTTGGTGGCATCGAACCCATTCCTTCGGGTCTGGAGTCATATGCTCTAGCTACTAGACTACCCACGGCCCGGCCAAATTTATTAAATGACGCAAGAGAGCCAACAACCCATATCTATTAATTTCTTTTTCTTTTCTTTAAGAAGGTCTCCATTATTTTCCTAGCATTACAGCAGAATTATCTGCTATTAATGGGCTGCGAGTAGCCCAGTGGTCAAGGTATCGGATCATGCCAGGCATGTCATGAGTTCGAGCCCAGTACCACTAAAGACCCGCCGTGAGGGGAGCGATGCACGTTAAATCTGTCGAGTGCTCAAACGTACTCCTGTTGGTGTGGTAGTTAAGAGAGGGGGTGCCAGCTCAGGTGACGTCCTCGTCACTTGACCATGGTTCAAAATTACGAGGTCCGTCACCAAAAGACCTCGTGTAGCTGAACAGTGTGACTTTAATATTCACTCCCTCATCTGCCATTAATAAATATTCAAAAAGTATTTCATGTTTTTTTTAAAATTCATCCAATGGCAGTGGTGGAACGGAGAATATTATGCCTCCCTGCAAACTCAGGATTTGGACCCCAAGCCCAAATACGTACTTAGCATCATTCAAGCTTTGCCCCCTCCCCACAATGTGGGTGTGTCCATTATGCCACCCTCCAATAGGGTCAACTATCTAGCTTGTAATTACAAAGAGACCATTTTGCAGGATCAAAGTACATGATCCCAATGAGATTTGTGGTTTGTATCATTACTGCCATCATATGCCGCTACAAAACGACCTTGTTTCATGAACTCTTTTATAGACTAGAAGTTCACTAATTATAGCGGATGTACACCCATACAGATTGTCAATACCTCATTTTGGGATAACTTTACGAAAAAGAGGTCCCGAACGATCGACTGCAAACGAAACATGTTCTATGAAAAAAAGATGAAAATAGTCTTATTAAGCATTAGAAAGAGCATATTCTGTAACATTATTAACCATTATTAATCCTGCCTTTTAAATCGAGCATTCATTTTATTGTATTCGAAATAAACGTTTTCAAAGAAACAGATTTTTTTTTAAAGGGCCTGTGTTGCACAGAACAGATTGCAAAATAAGCAATATTCTATTCAACCATTTGCAAGCCAAATTTGTTAAAGATAATGACTTAACATTTATTGTTAACGTGATTTTGTTGTTATGACATAGATGGCGCCTGTATGTTTTCTATATTTCTCATTATGAAAAATCATTCTAGCTCTTGTCACCTAGTATGCAGGTTGTATTTTATCTCTGCCGATGCAGCGTAAATAATAAAACTTAAACAGGTCATGGGTACCAGCACAAGCTTAAACAACGCTTGAAATATCAAAGGCAGAAAAAACTTTATTCTTGGAAGCAACAAGTCGCGACGGCAGTTTGGCGGGAAGATGGCATGATTGCACCCATTTTGAAAAGATTGAGGAAGAAGCAGAAGACATGATCGTTGCTGCTTAATATAGAAGTATTAATACAGATTATTTAAGAAACTTACAAATCTAAATTCCTAGAAAGGAGATACGGAAGTATGGATTTCGGCCGTCTTATTAAGCTTTTGACCGGAGAAACAGATTGGCCAACGTGGAAACAATAGGTGCTCGATTAATATGAATGAGCGATCGAAGTCATAGATGGCAAGCTGAAAAGGCCAGAATTTATAGACGCGGATGCACAAGAAAACAGCATTAAGATAGCTGCGATTTATACAGAAAAGCTAATAGCTATGCAAAATCAATGATCGCAAGTACTGTCTCTGATGCTGTGTACCAGAAAATTATGGATAATGAAACAGCCTTTGAAGCCTAAGAATCATTAAAGCAGCAGTTTGAAGCAACTTCAAAAGATCAGTTGTTTAAAATTTGGGCTGAATTTTTTGCATTCAGCTGGGTTCTCGGAGAGGATGTCTCTACACACATTGCAAAGCTAAGAAGTCTTTGGAATGAACCGAATAATGGACTGGAGACTAGAGAGGAAAGCAAATTGCCAGATTTGATCCTAGTCTGTAAAGATTTACATATTTTGCCTAGTCAGTTTTAAACCTTTAAATTTAATTGAATGTTGCTGGCTGGAGATAACAAGTCATATGAAGAATTAACAGTGCAGCTGTGTGTATGTTTGAAAGAAATTTTACTACAGTTGAAGATAGTAGCAAAACACATACAAGAAAGCCTTAATAGCTACAAAATGAAAGACCAAGACAGGAGGGCATATACAAGTCCAAGTCAAGAAAAGAAGACAGCTGCAATTACTGTAAACGAAAAGATCATTAGGTGAATGACTGCAGAAAGTGGATTTCAAATGGAAGACCATCAAACAATAAATTGAGTGATAAACAATCAAATACAGTATCAGCTAACATAGCACTAACGTCTGTATCGGAGGAAGTCTGTACCTCAGAGACTAGTTCTGCATCATATTGGATTGACTAGGGGTGGCACAAACTGCTCCACATATTTTGTTGACTACATAAAATTTAATAATCCCTGTGGCATTAAAACGGCTGGGAATGAAACATTAGTTACACTTGGGAAAGGCATAGTAAAAGTCAAATAAACTATTAATGGAAAATGCCAGGAAGTTTTTCTGAAAGATGCTTGGTTTGTACCAAAGATTAATAGAAATTTAATCTCTGTATTTGCTGTTCAAAGCGAAATCAAAACAGTGAATTTGCGTCGTCTCCTACAGAGTGCAGGTTAAAAGTCAACGGTGATGTGGTGCTCTATGGTTTTCACAGTGTAAATGGTTCCTTATTCAAAGGAAATATTGAATCAATTTTGCCCATAAAAATGACAAAAGTTCATTCTGTTGTAGCATGCATCTCCTTGCTACAGCTGTTTCATAAAAGATGCGGCCACCACGATAAACGTCACATCCGAAACATACTTGAATAGGAACTAGGCATCCGCATCAAGCTAAATAAAGAATTACGTGAGCCATGCATTTATGGCAAAGAACACATGGTTATCATTTGGCACCAGGGAGAAAGCCTCTGAGCCTGGTGAACTGCTTTCAGCAGATGCTTGTGGATCATGAGTCATTTCAGAAAAAGAGGAATCTGGTTGCATTTAAAAGACAGTTTTACAAATTTTGCTATCGTTATCTAATGCAAGACAAGTAAAAAAGGTGTTAGAGCCCATGCTTGAACACACAAGGACATTAGGATATTCGATGAATGAATTCCCCTGCGATAATGGTGGAGAATTAGATAACAAAGATGTTCGGAAATCTTGCATTTAAATGGAATCGCTCACAAGCTGACAACACTTTACACCCCAGAACAAAATTGGGCCAGGGAATGAGAAATGCGAACCACTATTGAAGTCGCCAGGACATTCAAATCCTGAAGTCAGTTTCCCTGCAGCCATCTGGGCTGAATTAGTTAACTCTGCCATATAGTATATACTAAACAGAACAGGAAAGTCATCAATGGAAAATAGAAGTTCTTATGAGTTTTGTCTCAAAAAAGAAACTCCGGTTAAAACACTTGCGCATAATAAGATCCCTATGCTATGCTCACGTTCCGACTCAGAAGATAAGGAAAATGAACAAAGCCATCCAAGAGGGATTTGATGGAGATTACCTATTCAGAATCTAGCTAAAGAAAGATCACAGGAATTTTATCAAGAGATGTCATCTTTCAAGAAAAAGCGTGTAAGTGTGATGATCATACAGGATTGAAATTAGAAAACAGGGTAAGAGAAGATACAAATCAGGGAAAGTATGAAGAGCAGCTCATAAAAATTGAGGACAATCCTATAGAAAGGACGCAAAGTCAAGAAGACTATTAAGTGATTTTGAGACTACATCAGACAGACAGCTGAGGAACCGCTCACTTCTGCGGAAACTAAAACGGATCCTATGATGGAGACTTTCCTGCTGCTAAGGAGAGTGAAATGAATTCATTAAGTGAAAATTATATTTGGGAGCTAACAGACCTACCAGTTGCAGCTTAAGCAATACCTTGTATAAGTGGGTTTATAGATTATATACTCAAAACAAATCCAGATGGCAGCATCAACAATTATAAAGCCAGAGTTATTGCGAGGGGCATTGATTACAGTGAAACAGTCAGTAACATACTGTCCATTTGCCAAATTAGGAACAATACGAACACTTTTAAGCAATGCAGCTGACGAAAGAATGCATATGAGTTGAAACAACAAAAAACACTCTTGCCTAAAAGTACAACACTAAAATTAACTTATTTAGCGAAAATGCTTTATCACCCATTCTGGGTGTTTGCAGATTTTGGATCTTAAAAAAAGTTCATACTGCATTATTTTCTTCCCACGTAAGTTATAATTCTATAATCATCGAAAGACATGAAGCAGTTATACAACTACAGCAATCGATACGGATTCTTCCTGAAAGAAATATTTTTGAGGTACATGTATTAAATATTTTCAGTTATAGATAAATCGATCGATGTTGCTAATCCAAAAAATGAAATTGCAAATAGCTTTTCAGATTGGTGTGGGTGAATTTGACTTGCAAAATGTTGCTTATTTTGCAGGATGCTCTGTGCAACACATGCCCTTTGAAAAAAAAAATATATTTCTTTGAAAATGTTTATTTCGAATGGAATTCGAATGTTCGATTTAAGATAACTGAGACGTGAAAATGCTTCAAGTTTTGCATTTTTTTTATTATACTTTTAAAAAATAGAGGGGCCTTTGCTGAATCCATAGATGCATTAATTATGAGAATTAAATAAATAGAACTGTAGAAAATTTAATTTTAAAATTCTAAGAAAATATGATTAAACTATGATTCAGGTACACTTTCTTCAAAATCCCTTTTATATATGATACGTATTCTAAAAAATTAAATTTTCTATACAAAGAATATAATTTTTCTGTATTATATGTTCAAATTTGTTGATATTTCTACATTTTTTTGTGCAAAAATTTAAAATTTAAATGATTAGTTACAAAATTTAAAAATAAAATTTTGTTTTTTTGTTGTTAAAAATAAAATTTTGTTTTTTGAAATGTTAATTATGTCTAGTTTTTGCATTTATAAATACTCAGTGCAGTTCTTAAATTATAAATCAAGTGGATATAGTATAAAGTGGATCTTGAGTATTATTCTAAATTTTAAATACTCAACTTGTAAAACAGACATTTCGTTTTTCCTTATTTCTCATTGTTAACATCTGAATGCTCGTGAGTAACTCTGTATGTTTATAACTCTCTGTTGGTTTTACTTTAAAATAAAAAAATTTAGTATGTGTGAGTACCAAAACAGAGATTCTTTTGAAATGAGTTTTAAAAACAGAGTTTCATTTAAATTAGACATCTCAAATTATATAACTTTTAAAATTCACCAAAGATGTATTCATGTATCATTCTTCATGTATTTTTTATAACAATAAAAATTTGTGTAAGGAATTCTGTAATATCCTGTAATGATGATGTTCAACGTAAAGTAAAAATACTAAAACTTATAGACATAAAATTTTGGTATTTTGAATAGAAAAAGGTGTGAAGTGTGTGTGTGTAAAAATTTTACTTCCGTTGTTTTTAATTTAAGTAAGTAAGAACTATTTAAATTTAGTATAAAGAAAGTTATATTTATATATATAATTTTTCATTGTCGCAGTTACCTTAAAAGGTAGGATAATAATCGTTACTAATATTATAGAAATTAACATTCAGAATATGTTCTTTCTAATGCTCAATAGGACTATTTTCATCTTTTTTCATAGAACATGTTTCGTTTGCAGTCGATCATTCGAAACCCCTTTTCATAAGGTTATCCCAAAATGAGGCATTGACAGTCTGTATGGGTGTACATCTGCTATAATTAGTGAACTAACTACTAGTCTATAAAATTTATGATAAAATGCATAAAACAAGGTCGTTTTTCGGCAGCATACGATGGCAGTAAACATACAAACCACAAATAAATATCTCATTGTGGTCATTTACTTTGATCCTGCAAAATGTCATTCAAAAACGTCTCTTTGGAATTACAAATTTGATATTTGACCCCATTGGACAGTGGTGTAACGTACAACCCCGCATTGCGGGGGCGCCCAAAGCTTGACTATTCTACCATCCCAAGTGGACGGTGGATCATTAAATCTTTTAAAAATGTTTCGCCTAATTAGCTGAAAGTGGAATCACAATTCCCCTCAAGATTACAATAAAGTTATCTTCAAAATGTTGAAGCATTCCTTTCAAACTTCATGCAATCGATGGGTATCAATTGGTCGTAGTCTTGCTACTATAAAAACATTTAAAAAAAAGAATTATAAAAATATTTAAAAAAAAAGAATAATAAAAATATTTAAAAAAAAAGAATTATAAAAATATTTAAAAAAAAAGAATAATAAAAATATTTAAAAAAAAAGAATTATAAAAATATTTAAAAAAAAAGAATAATAAAAAT
>BMAV01005196.1:457761-468449 GCA_019973955.1 Trichonephila inaurata madagascariensis
AAAAATATTTAAAAAAAAAGAATTATAAAAACATTTAAAAAAGTTAATGCCTAACTCTAAAAAGTGTCCTGAGCTTACGACACTTTTTAAAGCTAGGCATTTCTTTTCCACTTTCAAAGAATAACTCAACTGAGTTATTCTTCTTTGAAAGTGGAAAAGGACAGGAGAGCTCTCGAACAGTTTGTTACAGAATAAGGGGCACCCACTGGAACTATCCAGCTTTCCTACCGTAAAGGTGATTGAGGTATCTTGGATAGTTTCCTGGAGGTGTCCCTTAACTACAACAATTGAAGATTGTAGACATGAGAATATTGTTTCTCCTTAGTGAAGAATGGAAAGACATCAATGAATCCAAATGATTTAGATTCTGATGTGAATATTTTAGCTAATTGAGATAAGTCTCTTCGTTAGGTGGCACAGCCCATTAAAGAGACGCAAACGGTCTTTGTACAATTGTATGTACAGTTTCCCCAATTTTAATAACCAAAACTAGGGTCTTGGCAACATTAAAAAATTTTTTTTTCTGGATATTCATTTTTCTTGCTTTTTGTTTTCTTAAAAGGGTTTGAATGGCATAGTCGTCTCCTCAATTTCTTTGTCAATCTTGCATTGAATATCACCTGAAGGCAATTTCTCAAAAACAAGTCTCTCGTTCCGCCATATGTCCAGAGGGAGCACTCGATATCGAGGGGACCGTCTGAGGTCATTGGGCGGCCCAGAGATTTTCCCATTAGAAATTATGTCCTTTGATTGCTTGTCTTGTGTACAACAAATTAGACTTTTCGACGACTTTTCATAACTTGGGTGTCTATTATTCTTTCCTGAAACGGTCATTTTATTTTATTTCCTTTTGACAGTAGGTATTGTGATTTCTCCAAAGTTTGATTGGGCTTCATTGTTGTCAACTGGAGCAGCCCTTTTATTTTTGAGAGCTTTGGCTTTTGCAGAGAGGTTCTTTTGCCCTGAATGATTGAGTTGATCCCCAGTCACTTGGGTTATTTTTTTAGGTGAAGTCTCAGATGTACCGGTCTTGGATACGTGTTTCTTCTTTGTATAACAGATGGTTTTATTCGAAGTGGTCTTTTTTCATTGGGAATTTCGACTGTTGTAATAACAAGATTGCTAGATGATCTTGGTATTTTTCTCCCGGGTTACTCTTTTAACTTCCTTTACACTACCAGAAAATGAGCCACTTGACCATTCTCTTTTTTTCGAAACTGTCTTGTCCCTCGGATCAGGCAAAAAGTGTGAGAGCCTTTCATAAATGTCCAACGCATCACCGGATTCCCTCACAGCTTCTTCATTCGTCGCAATTGTTGTAACTTGAGACTGTTCAGGCTTTGATGGAGACTTTTCTTGTCTTGAAGCTTCATCATAATTTGAAATTATTCTCAATTTTCTTTTCTTTGTTTTTTTTAACAGATGACATGTGAACTTCAGAAAAATAATTATTGTCGATGTCATTTTGTCTCAAAGGCCGTTTTTTAGGAGTTTGCATTCCCGTATGCTGATCACTTTTCGAAGTTACATATTTGCTCTTATGTATCAATGGATATTCTTCAAAAGTTGAAGTATCACTATCACTTTCCACGTAATTTCTTTGATTTTGTATTATTTGCCTTGTAGAATCAGATAAAATAGCATTCCTATTTAAGTTCTCTATATTGTTCGAAATATTTTTGGAAGTTTCATCTTTTTTTGGCTCTCTTTCAGGAATTTCAATGGATTCAAGAACTTCTATCGTGTCAGGTCCATAATAAATGCAGGGCTGGTTCTTGAACTGAAACAGCCCTGTACCGGTCTTGGATACGTGTATCTTCTTTGAATCAGATTGTTTTATTCGAAGTGGTCCTTCTTCATTGTGAATTTCGGCTGTTGTAATAACAAGATTGCTAGATGGTCTTGGTATTTTCCGGGTTACTCTTTTTATATCTTTTACGCTACCAGAAAAAGAGTCACTTGACCATTCTCTTCTTTTCGAAACTCTCTTGTCCCTCGGATCAGGCAAAAAGGGTGTGAGCTTTTTTTTTTCTTAAAGTCCTTTCACGAATGTCTAACGCATCACCGTGGGATTCCCTCACAGCTTCTTCTGCTTCTTCATTCGTCGCAACTGTTGTAACAGGAGACTGTTTAGGCTTTGATGGAGACTTTTCTTGTCTTGCATCTTTTATTAAGGGGACATGGTACGATTTACGCAAAAAATTTTAATTTAAGGATTTTTAAAAATTTTTTGGTTGCTTCCTATGTATGTATACTTTGTTAAAAAGATTTTGTGCTCAAAATTTCATAAAAAGCTAGCCATATAATTTTTTAAGGAAAAAACTTAAAATTTGTGAAGTGATTTTAAAATGCAACTCGTCCTTCAAAAATTTAAGTACACTCATGCAGGGCCGATCCTAGGGTGTCGGCCGCCCTTGTGCGAAGACTTAATGTGCCGCCCCTCTAGAGAATTTTTCATATTTCGACTAATACTTATATTTAATACTTGTATATTTAATTATTTATTTTAATATTTACATATTTACTTACTTATTATAATACTTATATATTTAATTACTTATTATGCAATACTTATATATTTAATTACTTATTACAATACTTATATATTTAATTACTTATTACAATACTTATATATTTAATTACTTATTACAATACTAATATATTTAATTACTTATTGCATACATATATATTTAATTACTTATTGCAATACTAATATATTTAATTACTTATTGCATACTTATATATTTAATTTTTTATTACAATACTAATATATTTAGTTAATTATAATACTTGTATTGGACTCCAGACCGGAAGACCTGGGTTCGATGCCCGATGCCTCCAAATATTCCCCGAGTACACACGGAGAACGTGCTCGTTAAATCAGTGGGTCCGAAAGTCTCGTGGGCTGAATCACGAGCGCAGGGGACTGGAGAATATTTCCCTCCCCTTCAGTTCCATGCCAAAATTGTGGAGATGGAGATAGGTGGTGTCGCCATCTATCGTCCCTTCGGGAATTTCTCCGACCTAAATCGTACTGTCACCTGTATGGTGCTCAAGGCCAAGGTCAACGACAGGCGTACTTCTAGCCCCTTGCCACGATGAATTTCGTGGGCCTCGATCTGACTGTGTCAGACAGGTGGCATTAGAAACAACAACAACAAACAACATTGAGGTTATGAACTCATCTACATGCATAAGAGTAAAAAGTAAAACATTAGTAAAAGTGTAAACAAAATTTGAAGTACAAAACTTTATTTTTTGGTGAGCCAATGGGTTATGATCATGACAAAATATTTTAAGAAAATAATAAACAAGCAAAAATATTACCTTTGAAATAAAAATAGACATTTTATAATTAGAAAAGTAAAAAACAACAGCATTTACTGAGAAAATATAATCTTTTATATATATATAAAAAAAGAAATCAAGCATAAATCTCGGGAAACAAAAAGTATACAAATCTCAGTCCTTCTATTAAGACTACTTAATAATTAATTATAAGATAATTTTTCTGGCTTCCAAGAAGCAAATTTTTCAATAATTTGGGGAAATCAATTGTTTCAGAGATTTCGGATTCAATAGAGAATGTGCCCATATATAAAAGCCTTTTTTGAGTGATATTCCAAAAAACACTTCTAAAATATATATACCTTATCGCATCAGTAGTGCTCACACATCTAATAACAAATTTTACTTGTTCTTTGTGACTAATATCTGGTGCAGAGTCAAGAATTATAGCTTTTTTGACAATGCGTGTTACCTCATTACGAAGAGATTCGGCTAAAATAGTAAGTATTTCATTTTTAAAATGCTGCCATAAGTAGTGTGAAATACGTGTTTTGTTATTTTTGCATTTACTAACATTATTAAGGTGTTCTGAAATAACTGGATCAAATTTGGCCAATATCTAAACTGCCTTTAAAAATTACCATTATCTCAACTTCGTACTCGTTCCTGTGAATATCAAATTTTAACTGGCTAAAAATTGTACTTCAGCAATCATTCTTTCAATAATGGCGCGTCATCGATTTTTTTCCCTCGATTGTATACACTTTGTTGTTCAGCGTCAATAGTACAATTTTTTTTCCAGCTTTGCCTTTAGTTCGCTCCACGATCTGATACGGTTTATGTGTTTTAGAGTATTTTCATGGTTATTATAATAATTAAAAAATACATTCTATTTCTCATTCCAATAAAATTCTATTGTTTAGCTTAATTAAAATTGTCATATCGAGATTTTTTCTATAACATTGAAATATTAACACATGCAATCTTATTTGAAAATAATAATTCTGCTAAATTTATCTCTCTTTAAATTAAAAAAAGAAAGTCGACATTGAAATAACTAACCTCTATCATTAACCTTATTCACAAACTTTAAACATTCCGAAAGAATATTTAAGAAATGTCTTTTCGATCAGCAATAACACAATTACTTATAAGAATATATTTATAATTGCAACAAAATATTACAAAAATTTCTCTTGATGCATAAAAAGAGAAAGAAAATCACATAAAAACTCATGTGTTATATTGACTTAACATGATGATTCAGAAAAATGATTCATAATTGATGGTTCAGAAAAAAAATCAAAATTTACGATAAACAAGTCAAATGAACCGCATGAAGAATGAATAGTAATAAAGGATATGAATATCTCGTTCTGGAAGTGGAAGCTGTCTTATGAAAAATAATTTAGAATCAATTAATATTATTTCGATTTAATCTAAAGATATGAAATTTTACAAACCATGTACTCTTAACTGTAACTATGGATACGTATATACAAAATAATTTCATTGACATTAAAATTAGCAAGTTTTCTTTTAACTCAGTAATCCTTTCAGTTAAAATCATATGCACTTATGTGAATTTATTTATTGCATAAATGTATACGCGCATATACTAACAAAAGAGATTTTTTGAAACCAAATATACTATTTTTATAATCCGCTTTTTCATGAAGGTAAATACAGGAAAATATCCCTTAATACTTTATCTTAATAGAGTAAAAATATAGAAGTACCTCCCAATAAGGAACCTTGTGTTTGACACAATGTCCTAAAACCAGAAATTTAAAACCGCCAGACCAAACATTGGGTATTTTGTCATTTAATGCTAAGCAAATTAGATTAATTAGAAATTCAGGTATTAATCTTTAAATAAATGATACATAAATAAAAACCTTAGTCACAGGTTTTTTTAAATTTGAAGATGATGAAAAATGAAAATTCTTAATAGAAAAAGCTTAATTACTGTATAAATATTTGAAATGAACAATAAAATCTTTTACTTACAGAAATTGATTGAAAATATTCCGTTGTATGGACCTTTTTGAAAGCCTGTCCACCTTAGCTTACATTTTTATTTCTTATATAAACCCACGAGTTGCAATGGCTTTATTACATATTTTGCTATGTTTCTAAATCGAAGCGCGGAGCAGACAATGCTTTAATTTGTATTTCTCTGTTCCTTTCCTGTTTTAAATTACATTGATTTATTATGACAGCACTATACTTAATTTATTTAAAGAGAAACACAAACTTGTCTTTAAAATCTTAAAAGAAATAAGAAACCTTTTTTTAATGCCACTTAAAAAGAATGTTCCTCACAATAAGAGGTAAATACATAAGATTTATATTCAAAAAGACCAGTAGTAACATTAATTGTGCCTCATTCCGAGGTGTAACTTTCAGAAGGAATGTTTGTATATTATTTTAAGTCTTAAAAAATACAAATTAATTCGAAATTAAAAACATAATTAACTGTTGCTATTTCAAATGAGCTAAATGTAAGAGATTAATTGTGACAATTTCAACAGGCCATTTTTTTCAAAAACGAGTCTGTTGATGGTAGATATTAAAAGCATTTATTGTAACTTTAAATAACAACATTAAAGACTAAAATGAAACAACTTTCGGGGCTCGCTATCTTCCAAAAATTCTTATTGCTTCTGTCCCCTTTAAGTTAGCTGACACGGAACATCCTCTGGGTGGATATAATGTCCTTTTTGACCCACCCGGGATGGGGAGGAAAGTTACAGAAGAAAATTTGAAAAAACATATTAAATTTCATGATTTAATGTACACAACATCCTCGAACACTTTATGGTTCAACACATAAGAAAATTGACTTTAAACATACACACTACAGAATAAGAAAATAAGATACATGAAATGAAATACCAGATTCACATTGCTAGATGCAAATATATAACTGGAAATTGCAAAAAAGATAAATCAAATATATGTTTAAAAATAAATTCTGTCAGAAAGCCAGTCAAATATTTAAATGGGCATGTAAATGCAAATAATTTTTTTAGAGAGGTATTTAAAAATCAGTAAAGTGGACAATAGCTTTTTAACAAACATAATTTTTAATTCTACATAGAAGCAGAATTTTGAAGAACTGCAATTTACCAGACGCTGCTCTAAACAAAATATTGTTTTGTGCACTTTTGTCATCCTTTACGTAGTCATATCATATACAAAAGATTTTCGTTTGTACTTGTATCCCGAGGTCGGAGGCCCATATGCTTGCTACAACAAATCTCAACGCAGTGTAATTTTTATTTTTTAAAAAAGATATAGTCATCATACATATACAAATTTTACTAGCAGTAGTCGGTATTTCTATTCAGTCTAAAATAAAATTCCAGGTATTTTAATAAGTACAAGGTTTCCGAAGCAAAAATAATAATACAAAACATATTTTCAAACCAATTTTTTCGTAACAGAGAAAAAAAAGTATTTTTCAAATTCGGTCCAAATGCCGCCCCTAAAATTTGCCGTCACAGACATGGGTTGAGTTTCCCCAGCCCTAGAGCTGCTCCTGCTGCTAACAAAGAGACAACAGTAAAGGGCTATGGGAATTAGATCATATGAAGTTACTTTCCAGCTATGAGTATACATGTAAGCAGGCATATATATATATATAGATCAGGAATATATGTTTTCTTTTATTTCTATTTTTTAATGCTATGTTGCGAATCGCTTGAATTGCCTGTTTGATTATATGGCATCTGGTTATAATTAGGACTTTAAAAAGAAACGCATATAACTAACATTTTTTTAATATAATACTTAAGTACTATTAAGTTCCTACAACATAAAATTAAATTTAGAACTTCGCTAACATTAATAATACCACGTGAATATTGAAGTGTTTTTCAAACAGGCTTTGTAATGAAATTCATTTACTTAAAAGTCAAAAGAAACTGCAAGATTTTTTCTCTTATAACTCAATACCAAATAAAACTACAAGATAATACCTTTTGATAAAGGTATAACTCAGTGGTCGGCAAACTTATTAGCCAAAGAGCCAAATATGAACATTACAACAATTTTTTAAAAAAAAATGGGAGTCAAATCTGCTTGTTTAGTAAACTTTTATTACACTAAAAAGTAGTACACTAAATAAACTAAATTTCATACTTAATAAATATTTATTAATGTGAACAATGTGCTTGTATCTCCTTCGAAAGTTTGAGTAAGTCAGGTTTGTATGTTGTTTTTAATTTTAGGCATGATTCCAAGTTCTCTTCAACAAGACGACTTCTCAGTTTACTCTTGATAATGTTCCTGCTTGAAAAAGATTGTTCGCATATATATGTAGAACCGAAAAGTGAAAGAACAGCAAACGCTTTTTCAGCAGATTGTAAGAGTCAGGAATACTATTCCAAGCGTTGAAAATGATCATGACTTCCTTCTCCAGGTTGCTTCCTTCTTCACAAAGCAGACCACTTGTGTTGTGAACTAAGATCACATTTTTTCTTCTCCAATATTTCCAGTTCAACCCAAAGACGTTCGAATTTAGAGCGCCATATCTGCTTGTTTTTTTAAATCCAGCAATATAATTTCAAAGCTACCAATGTCAATTTCAAAAGGAGAAAATTCCAACTCGGTTATCGTAGCATTCAGGACCGATCCTAGCAGGTGTGCAGCACGTACACCGCACGCGGGCGGCCAAAGCAAGGGGCGGCCGCAGGCCGCATTTGGTTCTATCAATAAAACAAAAAACTTTACGAATTTCTCAAACGTGTAATAAGTCGAATAAATATGCTGAATTTTGAATAGTTATTGAAAAATCATGTCCCGATTGTCTGATAACACAGCATAGCTTAAGAAAAATAGAATTTTAGTAAACAGTGTGTTGGCCGATTTTCCATAAATTTCTACTCCACAAATATCTTCATCTGATAATAAAATTTGAGGTGAAACCGACAATACCGCATTAAAAAAAGGGGTTTACTTATTTATTTTTTAATAGTGGCACTGTGGATCGATGCTGAATAAAGGCGTCTCAAAAAGTTTTTGCGAAAGTTACTTTACGAAAATATCTAATACGGTTTATCTAATAATGTTTAAATTCAATATGAATTTGAGGAAGTGAAAAGTTTTAAATTTAACAATAACCTTATAATTAAGAAAAACAAAATAGGAGAAAGAAGTGATTTTTGCCTATGGTTTTACAATGCTTATAAACAATGCTCGTTTTTTTATTTTTATTTTATTGAGTTATACCAGTGGTCGGCAAAGTGCGGCTCTTTGGCTCCTTAAGTGCGGCTCTGGTACAAATATCCATGGAAGGTGCAATAATATTTTCATTTAAAAAAAAAACTTGGTAAGAAAAAATTACATCTTATTTTGATAAATTAAAATTCTTTTATAAATCGAGAACATGCATAATTTTTTGTTTAAGTTAAAAGATCGATAGGTAATTAAAATTTTATATTGTTGTAACCATCATGGAGCTTAATTTTATTGGTTTTTGTAAACGCAAACACAAACCATGTAAGAAGATTACGGTACATTCAAGCTACGAAAAATACACTTAAATATGTTAATCAACATGAAAGTATTCTAAGAAACTGATGACAGTTATTTACATTTATATAAATAAATAAAATAGTTATAGCACAAATGCAACAAAATATTTTTTTTTCTCTTTATCTTACGCAATGATTAAAATACCTGGGCATTAAATCTTAAAAATCGAAAAGAGAATTTTGAAAGTGCAAATATAGTTACCTTTTTTGTTGTTTAACCGTTTTTGCAGTGGCGTAACGGAAAATAATTGGGCCCTCCCGCAAGGTCAGATCTTGGGCCCCAAGCCGGATATATATATATATAGATAGAATTGCAAAACCATAACATAATGCACCTTTACACATCACTTAAAAATATTTAAATATTAAACTTATAACTGAATATAAAATCAACCTGTGTCTGAGTAGACAAAGTAAATAACGTTTAACATTAGAGAGTATTTATAGTTTTTAAAAAATGGAAAATCTAACAACAGTCGACTGATAACCTGGTAACTCGTTTATGAATCCCGGGATGAGCTTGACCTTAAGTTCGATAAAATTCTAGCATAAATTGTCAAAAAGTCAAAGACACAACTACTGTTACTAATAAGAAAGCATGGACACAAAAAAGAATGCGCTCGCAGTACCATTCAGGTTGAACTACAAAAGTAACTAGTTCGTTGGGTTGTTCGCGACACACACTACTAGCTAATAAATATACAGCACTACACTCAAGAAATAAATCACAAAAAAAAAGCGATTGACGTCTCACATTTTTCTTAGCAAAGTCGGTTATTAATTCATCCAATTCAATTTTTCTTACTTCTTGTTGTTCAATACTTATCAAAGACAAATAGGAGAGCCTCTCTTCTGACATCGTACAACGTAGATAATTTTTTATTAATTTTAATTTAGAAAATGACCTTTCCACCATTGCAGAAGTAACTGGAAGAGTCAAAAACAATAAAACTGCAATACATACATCTGCTAAACTTGGCTCAGCACTTATTTTGAATCATCAAAAAATTACCTAAATCTTTTATCGAATTTAGCTTAATTAAATCTTCACTATATAAGAACTGCTTTTAGAGACATAATTTGATTTGGAAATTCACTAGATAGGTCGAGGCTATATACTTTTTTGAAGATTACTGTCTTCATTATATAAGAGATGATTTCTAGTACTTACAATATTTTTGGGAGAAAAAAAACTGAATGATTTGTGAAGTGCATTGAATATAAAAATATATATGTTCTAAAAACAATTTTGTGAAACATTTCTCATTATGCTTTATTTGATTGAATACTCTTAAATCTACGGAAATTTCTGTGGGCATATGGGTTTCTAAATCATAAATCTAGGCCATATAATCATTTAAAATGCTCTCTATGCATTTTCAAGTATCGCAATACTGTTTTTCATGAAAAAAGCATAACAGATGTACATTATTTACGAAGCTAAAGATGCCAATAAGTTACTTTGCTACTTCAGTAAAAAGTAACATGTCTTTTTTTTCTCCCTACCACTAACATGAAGTATACTAAAAATACAGTGATGAATTTTTTTATCTTTCTAGCATTTTATCCAATTTTCCGTCTGACTTTCTTTTTATCTGTTAGTGTAACCCCCCGTTATTTAGACTCTTCCATATTAACAGTAAAGATACTTTCGCGCCCTCTAGCGAACAGAACAATCTTCAGTGATGGCCAAGTTTCGGAACTGTAAGGACGTAATGAGCATGCGCTCCGATCCCTTTCAATTCTATGTCAACTGTTAGTTCTCTAGTTATGTATGTAAATGTGTTTGTTTTGTCTAATAAACGTATTTTATTAACTAGTGGACTTAGTAAAAAACCCCTTCCCCGTCTGTCCCTTATC
>BMAV01005197.1:0-48053 GCA_019973955.1 Trichonephila inaurata madagascariensis
GCTTAAAACTATTTTTGATTTGGATGAAAAATAATCGAACTCTTTTCTCGAATAAAAAGCTTAAACATCTTTCTTTTGAGGATAAAACAGGATTTGAGGGACAAATCTAGCCTTCAAACATTTATCACCACAATCTAGATCAGTGTTCCCCAACCTTTTTGTCGCCGCGGACCGGTCAACGTTTGTTAATTTTACCGCGGCCTGTTGAGGGGAAGGACTTGTTGTTTATACTTTAGATTGTTTTGATTTAATAATTTTAATTTAATTGTATTTAATCGTGACTTCAGGATAAAATATAGTTTGCCCAAAAAATGAATATAAAGTGATTTAACAACGAATATAAAGTGATTTTCATAAAAAGTCGCACAAACCCAAGAAAAAGGGACCGCAGTAAATAAAATGGAAATAATTTATTGTTTCTTGTGCGAACCGGTAGTATTTGATCCAACGACCGGTACCGGTCCGCCGACCGGGGTTTGGAGACCACTGATCTAGATCATAAAAATTATGAATTAAAACCGACTTAGGGGTAAATTATTTCACATAATATTTCTGAAAAGTATTCGAAGTGCTATATCGTCGTAAGAAGCATTGATTTGCATGTTTCGAAAAATGATAGAGTAGGAAATTAGTTTTTTACAAGGGTATTTTGAATTTCAAATTTTCATGCAACCTTTGTGTCGTAAGAATATCCTAATTTTTGTGTGCTCCTCAGTAAAATATGTTAGTAAAAAACTCGGGTCTAATCAAACAATTTGGTTGTTATTCGTAACCATAAGAGAAAAGTGTGAAAAACAAATTTGTTCAATGAAATGAGTTATGAAAAGTGACCTAACTAAAAAGCATAAAGAAAAACATTGAGTTTAAAAAGAATTTTGTATAGATTAAAACCAATTTATTATGTATGTACAAAATGTAAAATTAAGGCCTAATTTAAATCTAAATATATCGGTGCTGTAACGTATAACATATTTGATTCAAATAACTCAAAACAGACTTCTTTTGATTTTTCAATCAACCATTAATTACCACACAAAATACAAATTTTTACCATTTGCAACCTAAATATCCTCTCCAAAATCTTTCTCTCCCTCTCGATTCTCGTTTCGTTTAAAATCTCAAGAACTTTTTCTTCTCGAATCTCATTCAGTTTTTAAAATCTCGTTTTCACATTTTCACTCTTTTCCAACTTCTTCAAAGGTATCTTACAGTGCCTTTTAAATATTCACATTGTAGTAGTGTAAGTTAGGAAAGGGAGTCCAAGTTGAGATTTCGTCGTCGTCACTTAAACATAACTCCTAATTAAAAAGCCAATTACCAATAGTCATCGAGCTGCTTTTAGTGTATCGTAATAGAAATCTTTCAAATTTTAAAAAAATTGTGCGAATGGTCAAATTAAAACATTCCTTTATCTGAAGTATTCTTTTCTGATTCAGTTCGTACCAGATATCTTGTTAGTTTTTGAGAGGAAAAAAAACTGAAGCAAAATATTTTTAAGATATAAATTGCATTTTAAAAGGAATTTTTATATTCAAGATTCTGTAATATTTTTTTTCATTCTATGTTCCTTAAATGATACGATTTATGAGTTTGAAAATACTTGTCATATTTTTAAAATTTGACTTCAGTTTTGGCAAAGTATTTTGGAATATATGATGTACTTTCATGCTTATTATTTTTAATTATACAAGAAATGATACAATTTTTTTGACACAAATAACAGAAAAATGATAATGCATTTTAAATACATGTTTGGCAATCACTTCACTGGACATCTATCCAAAGTAACTTGAAACTCTATGGTTAATTTTATTTCATAGGTTAAACAAAATGCAATTCATTAAAGTATACTAATTCAAATAGAAACTAATAAAGGAGAACTTGAACATAATCCTGAGATGATTTAATATAATATGCATTAATATCTATACAAAATTATAACTATGATACTAATATTTCTTTACAGCATATTTGACTTATCAATTGATAGAAAATATATAAAGTTTTTATCTGTTATTCTACAGAATTACCAATATATCGCTACACAATTCGCTTTATGCTTTGTTAAAATTTTTACATATACATTACATTCATATTAATTCATACACGAATATCAGCAAAACTTTTATATAAATTTAATAAAAACCATGTACAATCCAAAGAAATTTCTGAGTGAACAATTTTGGTAGCTATTTTTGTAAACATTCGTAAGATTTATATTTCCTCGATACATAAATTTCTGTTTTTTTTCTAAATTTGTATTTTTTTATTTAATTTTTTTTTTATTTTGTAAATTGGAATATTATCTACGTACTTCTTAATTTTTTTTTGGTATTTTTTTATATATATATATATTCACTTAATATGATTCTTATACAGAGTATACGTTTTTGTAAATTATTTTCAAATGGTAAAATATTTATATTTCGTGGCATAACAACATCAGTAAATAAGCATATCTATTTGTAAATAATCTTGTCTTTTAATTAAGGATGAAACTTAATGCCAGTATTCCAGACTATATTTATTCTATCATAACATAAATATGTCATTTGTATTTGGAAATGAAGGTATTATAATTATATTTAAATAAAAGAGCCATATAACTAAATAATATCGACTATAAAGAGGATGTAGGAAAAGCTTATTCATTTTACCACAAAAATGTAAAATTTTTCTTATTCTCACATTTTATATCTTTGTTTAATTATATATGCATTTATTATAAGTGCTGTTTTCAGAAGTGGTGGTTGGTTTTTCAAATATTGCTTTTATACTAAAAAAACTTTATTAAAAATTTTAAATTTTTAGTCCTTACTTAAAAATGTTGTGCAGAAATTAAACTACTAAATTAAAAATAAAACTTCTAAAAAAGAAAAATTTTAAGAACCATCCATTAGAATGTTTCATATTATGCACTCATATATAGGAATATTACATGAAATTAATTTTATACTGACACGCGCTAACTTTTCTATCGACACTGTAGTCTATTTTTAGTATACTTCAATAGTTTGCAATTTGAATGTAAATGTGTAAATGCAATGGATAAGTTTTTCAATTTTCTTAAAACGTGCAGTTAAGCATTCCGCAAGCTAAAAAAACTATCATTTTACAGTATGCATAAAGGAATTTATTTTTATTCTTTTAGTTATTTATTATTTTTTTTTCATTCTGTACTTTGCCCCCACATCTAATGCGTTAATTTCTTCTTTTTTCACCTTTCTTATTAGCAAAATTGTTATTCTAGACGTTAGAAAAATACGTGGAATCTACAAAAAATAACTAAAATTTGAAATATAGTTTCACTTGTATTTTTCTTTAGTATCTGAATTATTTAAAAAGAACTTTTCATTATACATTTAATACTTTGTTATTTGTATTAGGATTAGAATGAGCAGTTCTTTTTCAATATTTTTGTTCATAAGATTCATAACTATAATTATTTGACTGTCTCAACAACGTATCTATCAACGTAACATATATGAAACTTAGTATAAAATAATGAAATAGAGCATTCAAAGTATTTAGTAAGTTTGAAACAATAGTTTGAAATAGATTTTGAAACAAAATAATTGTTTTTTTTAAAAACGTTATATTCCTAACTACAATCAACAGAAGTTAGAAACACTTAAGGATGACTTATGCAACGAGTAAGCGATAAAAACACTTAAAACAAAAAATGATTAAACAATAAAAACGACTTAAAGTAAAGCAAAAACGGTTAAAACTATTTAAATTAAAAAAAAAAAATTATAAGTTTTGGGTTTAAAATTTAAAAACTACATTGGGAAACAGAAAAAAATGGAATAAAACAAACATAATTTTCCCCTTTTTTTTTTTAAAAAAGCTAAAATTTTTAATTTTTTATAAATTTAATATCAAATTATTCGAAAAAAAAAAACATTCATAGGTATTTACAAAAAACAGCCTAACTTATAATTTGTTTACTTCTTTCACAAATTCAAAGCTACGCAAACATTTAGTATCGAATTGAAAGAATATTTTTTTAAAATAAAAGGAATACAAAATAATGGCAATTTTCTACCACTATCAAAATTATTTCATTCCCAAACATGACAAGTAAAAGTTTGGATCAAGAAAAAGTCGCTTAAAGATCTCGATTAAAATTGTGACTCATTCACAATAAAAAATCACTATTGTTCTCTTCCAAATAATTTTACCTTATTCGAAAGAAAGTGAAATATTATGAAAAATAACATAAACCATTTTAAAATTTTACTTCAAGATTTAATTAATTTAAAATAAATTCATCAAAAGGAATGGAAAAATATTATTTTATACACATAAATATATACCCATAATACGAATATTTGTAGCAAATTTCATTATTTTTAATCTTTGTTAAGGGCGTCCGTAGGAGCCCATGTTAAATTTCCCCAATGTTTTTTTCCTTTTTTTCCCCAGAAACTTTTCTTTTCTAATAAAATTTTTACAGTAGGTCATGTGTACGTGGGAAAAGTTTTTTTAAATTTCCCCAAATGTAGATTTTGGGCCTTTTGGGGTTTTTAGGGCTTTCCACGTAAACAACCAATAACATAGGGTCGCCCCAGATTCAAAAAATTTTGGGTTAATTTATTTCATTATCATATATAGCACATATGTGTTTATGACCATAGTGCATTTCGTAACATCCACAGCTTCTGTCTTTTGAAACTTGCACTACGCATTTATACCCGCGGGATACAGTCCATGTTGAGGGCTCTCGTTTGAAGACAGAGGATGAAAATAAGCAGCCCAAAAAGAAGTTTCCATGCTGTGTAGATTAGTTATAATATTTCTAAAAGCCATATTACAATATCTTTGAATTTTTGATATTAAAAATTTCTTTTATTTGGGTTTCGACTACTTGGGGGTTTTCTATCACTTAACTTTTTTTCCCTGTTTCCCCTTTTTAAAATCTAAAAAATGTACTCATTCCCCTTTTGGGTAAGCCCAATTCAATCAAATTTTCCAAAGGAACTTCATATTGGGTTCACGTTCATCAGAAACATACAAGGGGAAAACAGGAAAACTCAGCAAGGGAAATCATTTGAAGCGCGTTAAAAAAATAGCTTTTTTAAAAAAATAAATCAAATACTTTTAATGATCGGGATTTCCCCACATCAAAATCATTTTTTAAAATTTTTTGAAAATAAGAAAAATTAAAAATCGATAATTTTTCGAAAATTCATGAACCGAACCGCCTTAAATGACAAGATTGACACTTCAAATTATATCTGTGTCCTTAAATTCCTCTCTTTAAGAAATTGATGATACTTTATTCAAAAAAAAAAACAGCCATAATTATTCTTCAAGTGGTGACAGTCTAAATTGACTTCAAGTCATCCACCTCTCTCTAAAAGAAATTACTCGTTTGCTATTATTAATTATTATTTGTTTGTTATTATTATTATCTTTTTTCAATACAACAAAAGTCTCCGTGAAAAATTAATATCTTTTTAAAATTTGATGAACTCTAACTATTCTGAATTTGAAAATGTTTGACATCTTCCTTTCTTTTTTAAAAAATATACCATTTTATATACATATATATATCTTTTAAGGTATAATTTTCATTCATTACTTTATGTATTGTACAAGTTTAAAAAGTTTTAAAGGTAGGTAAAAACGCAATCAATTTTTGTATAGAGTTACCTAATCTCTATGGTAACTTACTTATTGTAATTTGAATTGATTAAATACGATAAAATACAAACTTAGTTTTTACACCATGAAAAACTTCGCATAAATTCTTCTTAAAGTACAGTATTCTTAAAAAGGAATTTATGAAGGGAAAGTAGGTATGTCAAATCTATGTGATATGTTGCAAATTTGTTAATTCTAGATTGAGGTAAAAAAGTACGAAAGTAAACAGAATCTGTTCAATTTTACCGAAATTAATAATATTTTCTTATTTCAGCTGACTAAATCGAGTAAATTCCAAATATCAATATCTTTATTTACTTTTAATATATACGCTAATATCTAAAATCAGTGACCTAAATTTTTTGGTTTAATGTAAGCTTCCCTCCAGTTTGTATCAGTTGGACATAATTTATCTTAAATGTTTCGAATATTTTTATTTCTTCTTAAGTGAAATCTTAGGATTTTAAGAATATAATTTTTAAAAGTTCTCATTTAGACAGTATAAGGATTTTATTATTAAATAATTCTATGTCTTCAATAATTTCCTTTTCTATTTGGTATATTATGGTACGATAATAAATTAATATTTTAAACATTTCTTGAAGCTGCATTAGAAGTCCTGATAAATTGAGGTTTAATAAAAATATACTAGTCATATCTTCCTTATTAGTAGAGCTTATTGACTAAATTGAATCGCGCTTCCGCACACAAGTGCGAGGTACAAACCCCGGACTGGGCAAGGTTGATTCAGCCTTTCATCCCTTCAGTGGGTCAATAAATGAGTACCTAGATTGCTTGAGAACTTAATGCTGGAGGTTTCGAGTCAGATTGACCATATGACCCGAACATCTGTTCATGCACCTCAGGGCCCAAGGTCGCGTATACTGAGTTGGGCACAGTAGGTTATGGCTCTCAAGGGCTGTCGCGTCACTGAGTTAAGTTATTGACTAAATTATAATCATTAGTCACAGAATGAAAATCAAACAAAGAACACTTCTTCAAATTGAAAATTATCTCGATATTCATATAATGCATTCATCATTATGTTTTCTTAAAATTTTGGAATTTATATAAATAAAAATGAATGCTTGTGTGTCTCTGTCTCTGTGTATATCTCTTATGCCTTCCTAAGCCATTCATCCAATTGAGATGAAACTTAGGGGAAAGGTTGGACGCATACCCGCGAAGGCTTCTGAGTTAGTAAAACTACGTTCACAACTAAAAGGAGTTGTAAAGGCTTAAGGGGCTTTAGAGACAAATATTCCCGTTTTTTAACTATTAGACCTAGAAATTTGAAATTTGGTGAGTGAGCACCTTTCATAGAGTAGAGATCCGCTAAGAATGGATTTTGCGAAAATCGATCCCCAAAGGACGTTGCGAGGGCTTAAGAGGCGTTATAGAAAATTATTATCGGTTTTGAACAATTAGACCTACAAACTTGAAATGTGGTTGCTACGTCCTTTTCATGGAGTCGAGGTACGTACAAAAAGTGTTTTGCAAAAATCGAACCCCAAGAGGCGTTAGAAATAAATATTCCCGTTATTGAAATGTTATACCTGCAAACAAGAAATTTGGTAGGCACTCTCCTTTTAATATATAATTAGAGGTTCGCTACGAAAGGGGTTTTTGCAAAAATTGACTCCAAAGAGGCATTGAGGGGGTTAAAGGGTGTTATGAATAAATGTTTTAGTTTTTCATTAGACTAGATTTTCAATTAGACATACAGTTTAGAAATTTGATAGGGCCGCTCTTTTTTATGGAGTAGAGATCTGCTTCAAAATGTGCTTTGAGTGACGAAGGGGCTTTTTGGAAAACTTAAAAGGGGAAATTACAGATAAAAAATTTCCCCTTTTTTTAAATCTAGACATAAATTGAAATTTTGTAAGCATGTTTCTTTTGTTGAATAAAGATCTTCTAAGATGAGATTTTATGGAAATTGACTCCTATGGAAAAGCGATGAGTTGCTGGGACTTATTTATAAAAAAAATTCCGTAATCGAACTAATACTTACTGTAATGAAATTTTTTATGCATATTACTTTTGTTGAATAAAAATCTGCTAAGAAAGGTTTTACGGAAATCTATTCCTATGGGGGAGCAGGAATCTCTTTTTTTACGGCGTATTGATAAACAAAATTCCCGATTTCGAGCTGTTAGATCTACAGTAATGAAATTTATAGTATGCGTGTTTCTGTTGTTGAATTGAACGGATTTGTTGGACGGGTCTTATGAAAACGACTCCCAAAGGTCGTTACTGGAGCTTATTGATAAAAAAAATTCCGTTTTGAACTATTAAATTTAGACTTGAAATTTGGCAATCATGTTATTTTTATTTCGTAGAGATCTACTAAAAAGGGTTTTTCTGTAATCCACTTGGGAAAAGGGGCTTCCAAGAGCGTAAAAGATAATTCTATTTAAATTTCAGAAATTTTTATTTAGACATTCTGTCTTTTTAAAATCAGAATGAATATTTCTAAGAATATGAAGTTATAAGAATATTTCTGAATACAACGTTCTTAATGCTAAGATATAATTTTATATATATATAAATAAACAGTAAATATTCATACAACATCATTAAATTCCTAGTGAAGCGGGAGGGTAACGGCTAGTATTTTATAAATAGCTGACTTTTTACTTTTTATCTTAACAGGTAATGTTAAGCTGGAGTTCAGATGAAATAGAGTTGATGAAGTATGGTGTGTATGTCATACTAGAGAAAATGAATTAGTTTAAACGGTGTAATAAAACGATTTCGTTTTTTATAAGATAGCAAAATTAAAATGCAATATTAGTATTAGAGCCTTTGTCAATCTGAAAAAAAATTGCCAATTTTCCCCCCTATCTTTTAACATAAACCGAATTAGACTCAAATTATTTAATAGTTTGTTTAACATAGTTTTCTTGAGTACAATTTTTACAGCAGTAGAATTGATGTGAGATAACCTGAACCTAACAACTTGTACCAGAAAATATTCCTCTTCTTTTTTCTGTCGTATGTATTTCAATCCATCTGTGTCATTCTTCTAAATGTGTGTTATAACATTTATAAAAATGATAATTGAGAGATATAAATTTGGATGTTTTTGAATAATGTTTCTGAATAGTTCTGAACATTCATTTTGATATTTTGACTAAAATTTGTAAAATTCATTTTATCCATATTTATATAAAATAAGGCCTAAATAAAATGTTTAATTTTTAATGCTTATTTCAGATTTAAATTTTTGCATTCTTTTTGTAGCATTTTTCAATGGTTTTGAAAATTAATTAAAATATATGAAAAAAATAAGCTTAATTGAAGTTGGGTCTTGAAAATCATTAATTTAAAATTATCTGTTTTAAACATACGTATTAACATATTTGTAAATATACGATCAAAACTAAAGCTTTACAAGAATATATTTGAAATAATACCGATTAGTGTTCTTAATTTGGGTGGAATATATCGTTAGCATAAATTTATCTAAGATTATGCTTGAGTTTTGCTTCTCCTTTATAATCAAACAATATCTTGAGAATCTTCTTAAATGAATAATCTTATTTTAGGGATTATTGTACATGAGTAATGAATAGTTCTTAACTTAACCTTTAAACAATATTTTTAGAATTCTAATTGTTTGAATTGAAATTGGTAAATTGGTACATTTGGATTATTGCGTGAAACGAGATCTCTAGATCAAATTTATTTCAAATTAAGCCCTATATTCTGTGCTATTCAAAATTCTTAGGGTAAATGATTTATTTAAAGTTTTTAGATTAAAAACAGGAACTACTAGAACACTGTAATTAAAATGCATATTCATAATTCATTAAGAGAACTTAATTTTTTAATAATAAAATTATTCATTTTATCATTTTTTAAAAGTTAGATAACTTTTGAAAACAATGAACATTTATCGCTTATTGTATTTTTACGGTTATTTGCAAACGCTGTTTCTTAAAAATAAAGTAAGCTAAATGTATCGTATGATTCCATTAATTTTTTTCCGATAAATTTTAAAATGTTTCCAGTTTTAATACAAATTAATTCATTTTTAAATTTATATATATATATATATATATATATATATGTGTGTGTGTGTGTGTGTGTGTGTGTGTGTGTGTGTGTGTGTGTGTGTGTGTGTGTGTGTGTGTGTGAGAGAGAGTTATTTCACAATAACAAGAAATTTTTCAGTGAATTATTTTTTATATATAGTTATTATATGATGTCACAAAATATCACACAAGTTAATGTTAATTGCAGAAAACGAATTTTATGTAGAGATAAAAATTATTTTCTAAAATTTAGAGCATGACGTGTTAGACAAAGTTTCACTTAGGAATAAAACCTTCATTATCTTTATAAATTGTTTTTAATATAAAAGGGTGAAAAATATTAACTTCTATCACATTTTTTTGCAGAAACATCTCCTCTATGCATGGGCAGCACTGAATTCTCTCTTTGACACGAAACAGTAGTACATATAAATTCGAGGGTCCTTTGACCCACCCAGAGAAGGGTCAAGATGGGTGTAGCGGATGAAGAAGTAGCACCCACATTCACGAAGAAACCCACATTGCGGGAAGAAGATGATGGCAATAAACTCGTCTTCGAGTGTCAGTTGGTCACCAATCCCAAAGCTGCCATTCAGTGGTACAGGGGAGACGTGGCTTTATATGATGACCAAAGGACTAAAGTGACCACAAAAGAAATTGGCCCAAATAAATATAACATCACATTAGAATTGAATGATGTTTTCGAAACAGATGCAGGAATGTATAAAGTGACTGCAAAAAACAAATATGGAGAAGTGTCTGCTTCTATCAATCTCAACTTCAGTCGTAAGTATATTGAATTATAATGGAAATTTTTTGACTATAAAAATGTTGTTTTAACATGTGCCAGTTATTTATACGGACAAAAAGAATTGTACTGTAAACTAAGATGAAAGAAATAAATTAAATTATTTTTAAAAAGCAAGTTAGAATTATTTAATAATTTTAATGTAATCATTTAATAGGAGAAACAATTTTTAAAAACTAGTAGAACTGGGGAAAATTCCTGATAGTTTTCGCAATTATCATGGCAACTAAACTCAATTGATCCTTTGTGTTTTAACTTAAATGGGAATAAGTAATAAGGCTGGTCATGTGATTAATTATTTCAGTTAAGCTACGACAAATAAATATTGAAGCAATATATCATTAATAAGATTTTAAAATGTTACATAATTTGATTCGAATAAGCTTTATAAAGGCCCTCACTCTTTTCAATTTCATTAAAATTCAAACAATAATTCTGTAAATCAAAGACTTGTGTTAGAAGATAGCTTATTAGATGTAATCTATATATAAATTATATATCATAAAATCCTATTTCTTCAACTAAAAATTTTTTTTTCACTTCGAAATTCATTCTTACGCCGTTGCAATAACTCGTGATGTTTAGCTAATCAAGCGTATTAGTTGAATTTTAATTTGTTACTATAAATATATTTCTTTTAAGAAAGCATAATGGATATTATTTCTGATGGGGTTGAGTATTCCTTGATCAGAATCTAATGAACAGAATTAATTAAATACTTTTCATAAAACAATGTTTAAAAAAAATAATTAAAGATCATTTTAAATGCACGAGCGTGCGCATTTGAAAAAATAGATCTAGTTCTCTTGAAGATTATAAACTAAAATAACCCTAATTATCTGATTAGAAGTAAATATGGACTAAAAATAAAATACTCTGATGAGAATCTAATTGACAAATTCAATCAATTATCTCGTCTAGAGATTATTATATTATAAATCAAAATTTAAAGAGAATTTATGTTTGAAAAATTAACCATTACTGAAACAATTTTTATTACGTATATTTTGTTACAAGTATGTAATAATTAATGAAACATTAGCAAAATAACAATAAAAAAATAAATAAAAACTTTCTACCAATTTTTTTTATTTGTATAGTATAATTTTTTTTTCGGTTATTTATATTAGTAAAATACTTTTTCAAACTAAATCTCTTATTCTTGAGTTATTTTACCTGAAACCTTAATCATGCACGAGTGTTGCAATTTTCTTATGAAAGACTAGCTTAATTATGTTTCTTTTTCTGCCGAATTGCATGGTTTTTAAGTTTTAAATAAAATTCAAGTGGTAGAAAAATTAAAAGCAAATAAGCTTCTTCAGAGACATGAATTATAAACTAAAAATAAAAATAATTCAAAAATTAAATGCAACTCAACTACAAATGAAAATTATTTAATACGCAAGATAAATAAATGATGGCATATGATAATAATAGTAGAACAAAATTGAATATGACAAAAAAAGTAAAACCCCAAGACGTTTTTATGCATGTTAAATAATAAGTTCTATAAAAATATCAGCAAAAAAGTAAGCAATTACAATATAGTTTTAATGCTTCAATAAAAGGTATCACATGTTCAAAGACATTACAAGACAAAAGACATAATCCTAAGAACTAAATAATAAAATATATAGTTTTAATTCCTCTAAATATGTAGGACAAAGTTGAACACATTTACATTTTTTAAATAGAATAAGTATTACATATGTAGTTTTTAATTCCAATCTTTCGTCATAGTTAATTGTATGTAACTTGTATGTGTTAATGGAATTAATTTTGTATTTTATTAATTGTGCAATAAAAGCTATTTTTAAATTAGTATTATCTGCTTAAAAATAAAATAGATTGCTCATAATATTTTTCCACCTCTGGTTTAAAACTAGTAAATGAACCGAAAAGAACGGTTAAAAAGTATTTATTTAAATATTTTTATACCTATTGAAGGTATACAAATCTCAGGATATCGAAGTTCCTGCCGTATAGAATCTAATGAAACTATTTTTCACATCACAAATCCTTTTTCTTAAGACATTTTAAAATTACTCATATTTTTAATAATATTTACAATTTAGAATCTTTTCTTGCACTTTTATATTGGGAAAAATTCTTCTCTGAATAGAAGAAAAAGTTTATTTGGAAATGCAACGAGTACAAATTTTTTATTTAAAATGTTCAAATTTTTTTCATAATATTTGAAATTGCAAAAAAACTTTAAATGAAAATTTAAATTTTATCTCAATGAAAATTATGAAAATAATTAGAAATGCTTTTCTTTTCCTTTCTTTTCTTTTTTTAACGATTCTTCAACTAATATACACTAAATAAATTTCGCAATTCATATTACAGAAGGACAAGGAAACTAAGTTAGGTGTTTGTTAGTTGAATAATTAACTGACTTTTTGAAACCAAACATTTTTATTTTGAAATCCAATTTTTTACTAAATTATGTAACCATAGTCTAATACTATATTTCCCAAATTTTATTCGAATCTGATGCTTTGTAATATATCTGTTGTATATTAGTACAGAGATATCTGAACATTGGTAAAAGGCCATATATCCTGGATTAATTCAGATACAATGATTTATAATATTTTCCTCCGTTTCTTAACTCTGGGTGATCATTTGATAGATATTTAAATATTATGAATTCGCAAATGACTTTTTAAAGTTTCGTGATTTTCAGTCGGAAGTAATATCCAAGATTTAACTAAACCAATTTAAAAGGCCTGGAACAATAATCGAGGATTTGTGAAATTTGCTCTTATATTTAGTTATTTAATTTTGAAATTTAATTTTACAAGTTTTTCGATTCTACCATCTCACAGAATGTTGAGAAAATAAATTGTTTACTTATGAATCAAAATTTGAGATATTCTCCCTAAGAACGCAAGAAATCTTGGAAAAGTGAAGATGTGAACAGCATCATTTCTACAATAAAGGAAGAGGGAAGATTCCCAAGATTTGTAGTTATATGGCGGCCTTTGAATGCACCTCCCTAAATCTCCAAACTGCAATTCCCGAACAATCCCCCTCTACATGTTGGCAAATTTGCTTTTGCGGATTTTAAAATAAATCATTATGTCTGTATAAAATATTTTTAAGAAATATTATGAAAACTGGCCTGACAAACTCTTCAATTTTTCAGTAAAACAACGATTCAATTCATACGGCTGAAACTGTAAAGCTTTGATTCCTCTATAACACTCCAAAATAAATGCATTCATCTTTTCAACCATGGATTCAAATTCTATCCGATTTTTTTGTAGAAAATGAGCCCCAATTTGGGGAGTAAAACTGTTACAAACAAAGAATCGCTTAAAAATCCATTAGAAATACCGTGGAAATCCATGGGCTAAAAGAAATGTACAACAAAAAAAGTTGAATCGATGCCAAAAAAGATTTAAAGACAATCATAAAGGTGGGCCATCAGAATATTGCTGAATTTTTAAGTTAACGAAGTTCACGTCAAAGTTATATTCTGTATAGGTGTGCAATGAATTTTTCCTTCTAATATTTTTTTCAAGAAAGCAGAAAAAATGTGTGTGTTTTAATTTATTATTTTAAGTAATTTGTTACGTTTAATATATATGTAATTGTCTCGCAATAAAATGTATTATTTTTTATATTTAATAACCTTACATTTTGTTGCTTTAAGTTTTGATATGGAGATGATGTACACTCACTTTTAAATCTGATTGTATGTAGTACGTGTGTATATGCGATATAACAGTATTCACTACTCTTCAAATAGCTAATCATGAAATTTGTTGCTAAATACTTAGTTGAGGAATTTACTTTTTACAAATAAATAATTCGGTACTTAATATTTTGAAACGGCAAATTTATTTGTTATTTTCAATTCAATGAAACAATATTTTCTGTTATTGAAAACTAATTCGTAATCTCTTTCAGCATTCTTATTGATAACATTTCATCTAAATTAAGTAGTTAGATCCCAAAGATACATGTACTACTAAATTAGTAGTAATATATCTGGAAGAGATTCAAACATTCTAAGAATCAATTTTCCTTTCTTACTTCTTTTCTATGTTGAACTCACATTCAAAAAAAAAAACTTAACTCAGTGAATCAACAGCCCATAGAAGGCCAAAGTCTACCACACCCATCTCAGTTTCCATGAATTTGGGCAATGAGGTGCATGAGCAGATGTTCCGGTAAGGTGGTCAGTCTGACACGAAAACCCCAGTGTTTAGTTCCCAAGCAGGCTTGGTACTAATTTATCGACCCACTGAAGGGATGAAAGGCTGATTCGACATTTCCCAGCCTGGGGTTTGAAACCCGGAGTTGTAGGGTGGAAGCGCGACACGCTACCTCTCAGCCATTGGGCCTCTGTTGAATTTTAAGCCTGCTTTAATTACTCTTTGAGCTTTTACGAAAATAAAATTTTCTAAAATATTAATTCTAAAATAGAGCATCAAAGAAATAGTACATATGTATAGATATTTGTAAAAAGTGTGGAATTCATAATTTCATAAAATAATTAAGTACTTCATGAATTACTTAAACAAGTCGGCTAAAATATATAGAATGCTTGCGTTCCATAATTTTCCTAGTTATTTCTAATTATTTTATAGAACAATGAGAGGCTGTTCCATTATTAAAGTATTAAAAAAAAGGAATATTTTTCGTTTTTTTTTTTTTTAGAAAACAAAAAATTTAATACTTTTTTTGAACAGCTCACTCTGAGCAGCCTAATCATTCACATAATTCTCAGTTAAAAAAATTAAATATAACAATTTCTTTTCTATATTTTATTATTTCTTATAATATATTTTTTATAACGAATAAAAATTGCATTTTAAACCTATGAAAATATTTCTTTCAGAAATTCGTATTTGTCACACACGACGACATTTGCCCCAAAGAAGGGTCGTTTTAAAATAGACAGATCCGCCATATACTGTCAAGGAGCTTCCTCTTGTATAACTTTTTATAGTAACATATACTTTACTTTATAAAGAAGGGTTTATTTTAAAAAATTATTTTCAAAACAAACAAAAGATTTACTTTAAACAAAATTTCAAGTCCTTCACTGTCATCGTTTCAACCGTAACAGATTAATATTTATTTCGTCAAAGTAGAACATTAACCCGCCTTTTACGAGGTGCTAGAATATTTTGATATATATTTCAAAGCAGTTAGTTAAACTGGTTTTAAAAAAGCAAGGAAAACAGTTTTCATAAAAAAAGGTGAAATCAGAAGCTCAAAATCTAATAAGTGTTGTACTTGGAAATTTGCCAAGTCGTATCTTTTGATAAACGTAAGTTGGGCTTACAGGTTTTTTGCGTTTATTTTATGTATTACTTTTTTTTTAGTTAAAACATTTCCTAAGATTACCTACTGATTTAGTGTTTGAAACGAAATGTTATCATGGTTTCAACTCGGCTTTCCCCTTCAGTTTTGTGGAAGAAGTAATTTTAGAAATATGACTGAGACTGACTTCAACTCCTTCACCTAATGAAAGAGTGTGAGCCCTTATATTAGGGATTTGTTCAAATCAATAGATAATTTTTCAAATAAGGATAAAAATGTTTATAAAAAAATAAGTTTCGAGTCTTTTTTTAAGCGAGATGGATTCCCAGTTTCCATAAAACCTATTTGGAAAGTCTGTTACAGTCGCAGACAGTCTGAATTAACAGAAAGTTTGTTAATTAGGCAACAGCTGCTTGTACTATTAACTAATGTAATAATAAAATAAAAAATACTCGTAATAAAACATAATAGAATAAATTATAACCATGTATACTATTATCTGAACAATAAGTATGAATTTAATTTTATTTCTCGAGAGTGAGAGAAAATAGTCCAAGAGAAATTCTGCAAAAAGTATGGCAATTTCATGTATTTTTTAAATAAACAATTCTTACTTGTTATGATGATGCATTCATTAAATGCATTGTTTTTATCAACCTTGATCAATCAATCATAAATTCGAACATTTCTAAATAGAGTAACTTCTCTCAGTTTAATAAAAAATAATACAAAAGGGATTAAAGTGCAAAAATGAATTTTAAAATATTGAATATTTAAATAATATTATTAATTTCAAATGATGAATCATGTGCGTGTTTTTCTGTGCGTTGAAAATTATGCTACAAATTATCAGTTCTTAGAAACTTTCGTGTATCTGGTTGATTATTTTTATTATTATTTAGTAAAAAAGCAACTATGTGTATTTTGTATAAGATATTATATAATGTAATCAAATGAAATTGCATTATATAGTTATTCATTTGTTAATATTATTAATTACTTCATATAATAATTAATTAATTTTGTGTTTCTTCCTTTACAGCTGCTGATCAGCCTCACGACTAGTAAGTTTATTTTGGATCCTATTTCATTATTTTTTCAATGATTTCTAGTGAAGTAATAGTGCATTTGTCTTAAACGTACTGTTACTCTAATACTATGCATATATATACAAACTAAATTTTTTTAAATCATGGATTATTCTCAAATCGAATTAATGTTTTATCAATATCCTTCTGAAATTCCGCATAATTTATTTATATATTTATTGACAATGAGAGAAACCTTTCTATTTGCTAGGGTAAAACAAAATAAAAATGAGAAGCTGAGGAAATATTTTATTTCTAAACACGCCTTACTATATTATGTTATTTATTTGAATTATATATATTTATATATATATTGAGAAGTAATCTTGATGTATACAACACGGATTTTTAATTTTTATTTCCTTATGATTTATAAATAAATATTCTGAACGCGGTTCTTTTTGAGTTATATTTAGTTATATATTAAATGGACTTTATTTTTGCTTTTTAAGTTTCTTCTCCGATAATCAAAATGTATTTTTTTTTTACTCAAGCTAGACTGACAAAATCAAAACAAATAAAAATGGGTAAACAATAAAAAGACCTTTGCATTCCCCATACCATATCCTAACAGATTTACACTTGCTGTCGTTCTAATAATCAATAAAGAAACAATACTCTGCATTCACTACATACAATTTTCAAGCATTATAATAATAGTGCTTAGTTAAATTGTGTCACTCTTAAGTATTTTCAGAATGCACTATTTAGTCATTTATATATGACCACTGTTTAGGCATTCGCTGATTGCGGATAATTTTATATAATATAAAATTATTTTGAATAATTTTATCTTTTATAAACTTGGTTACATAAATCAAGAACACAAAAAAATGACGGATGTGAAAAACGACGTGTTGGTAAATTGTTTAATTTCAGATGCTCTGACATGTCTAAAAGAATAACATTTTTAACAAAGGAGGTGAACTAATTTAAGTCTCAAATGGGGGATTATGGACTAACATCTTAATAAAATTTAATGTTCCTCATTATTCCCATCAATATTAAAAAAGAATATTATCGTTAATTTTTTTTTCTCTTTTTTTCTCTGGTAATCGCAATTTACATCTTAATAATTCGGTTTTCCTTATTGACTTCTTTTTTGAATTAAAAAAAATTTCATCCACAAACCTGCTTATTCTTATTTCCAATAACCAGCTGTTTCGAAAATGCATGTTTCTTATAAAAAAATGAGGAAAGAGGATATAAATGTGAGATAAATTAGGAAAAAAGTTTAAAGTAGGATACTTTATTTATAATAACTATTCAATTTCTTATTTTCAATATTGGAAAAATTGAATGCTTGTTATTTGATATTGCTCGGTAAATATTTTTGAGTTTCTAATTATTCTTAGGAAGAGAGTTTCATCAGAAATATTAATATTTTTTATTTAATATATATAAAAAGTTAATTTTCAGTTTGAAAAACGTTGAGTTTGCTATATGTGGATGTGAATATTTTCACACTTATATTAAATACAAATGTTGTTAAATGTATTCAACAATGCTGAGTTTTTGATAATTAATTTAAGGATGGTTAATTAATTTTTATAAAAAGTTTGAAATTGTGATATATATATGAATGTAATATAATATAGAATATGAAGATATATATATATATATATATATATGAATTTTTTGAGGGGGGGAGTAAAGGAAATTCCCGATGTGGTATTTCACAATTTTTATGCATAACGATTCTTACACAAAAAGAATAAAGATTTTTGGAGTTTACTCCTTAAGAATCAATTTTCATATAAAGCCCTCGGTAGGAAAATATTATGAGGAGTGAAATTTAAAAAAAAGCGTTAATAAAAATGTGTTACGCGCTTTTCTGCGCACACGCTAAATATCTGTCCGAGGAAAGCAGGAAGAGTTCCTACTTTTCCTTAGTTTTTAAAATTACGATCATTCTTTTCTTACCTAAATCAGACAAAAAGTAATTACACAATTGGAAAGATCATTTATTTTCCCCGATCGTGTAAATTTTTTACAAAATACAAAATTTTTTTGCATTTTTACGTTTTTCAAAAAATGAGTCAATATTGATGCGTTTTTGTGAAAAGTTTTCCATCGTTATGTCGGTTTTTCCATTGTAATGTATCGAAATTCTGTACTCAAAAGTTCATACTTCGTTCTTTTAGAATCAATAGTTTAAAATTTAAAATGCCGAAAACATTTTTTTTTCGTAATTACGAATTCTTTCATTCGTAAATCACGTATCTACCGACATTCACGTATCATACTTTAGTTATCACAACCCTTTTTGTCCAGTGTTTAAATTGGCAGAGAATGTTAATAGCACAGTATATTAATAGTGAAATAAATGAACCTTCTGAACAATGTACTCATGTACTATGAGTAACATATATTTATGTAACATAATTGATGCCTATTATTTTATATATATATATTATTTTACCGAATCAATATGAAAAATGTGAATAGAATAAAGAAAATACGTACATTGTTTCAGTATTTTATGAGAAGTGTTTATTTCCCCTTTTTTAACAACCGTACTTGGGGTAAACTCCAAAAAATGGTCAGGCGGCATCGGAGCCGACACACACAATTTTTTTTAAATACATACATGTTTATTTAAGTAGTTCAGTAGTTCATTTTATAAACTACTATAATTAAAATTATATAATTGCTCTTGTGATTTGATTCTTGAGACTTTTTAAAAAAATTGTTTTGTGTTATTAATATTAAGAATTAAAGAAATCATGAGAAAGTTGATAAAAAGCATAATGCATAGTGATTCGAATAGTGATACGCATAGTGATTCGAATGTTTTCAGAAACTAGAATGAAATTGAACGATTCGTATCTGGATAATTATATGTGTCAATCATTTGTATAAATCTGATACTAAGTAATTATTATAATAATAATTATTCAGTAAAATACTCCGAAGTTATACAAAACATGGGACTAAGAAAAGTAACGTAAATCGAAAAATACTCAAGTCGAGTGCCTGAAAATTTGAAATTGTCTACTTGGGATGATTAACTTTTACTAAGGTTTAAAATTTTGGATTTAATTAGTCCTAAAAGAATATTGATAGGGAGAAAATTTCTCTTCTCTCAGATACAATTGAGAAGGTAATAATGTAACGCTATCCAACTGTAAATGACCAATGTCCTTCATAAGAGAAAATATATACATGTTTTCATATTTTATAAATGATAGGTAATAATATATAATATTGTTAAACTCTCTAATACATTAGTTGATGGGAAATGATTCATCAAGAAATAAATTTCAACCTAGCATATTTTCGACTGCAAAACAGCATAATAAGAATTTACGTATCAGCCAATGTACACAAATCGAGTATGCATATAAGTCGGAATATTACTGTAAATTTAATGTTACGCATAGAACTTGTTATAACTTGAAAAAACAATGTCAGAAAACATCGAAGGTTATCGTTAGACAGATAACACGGGTTTCTCTGGAGCATAACGAAGACACAAAGAAAATCCCTATGTTTAGATCATCGGTTTCTTTTCAAGGTACCCTCCATGTGTTACTGATCATACATGCTCACAGATACCCTACATTAGGAGTAAAAGTTATACCGACTTCCAAGTCGGCAATCTTTCGCTCTAATAAGCAATCTGGCAACTAAACAGAACTGTTGACTTACTTAGAAAGTCTAACTCAAAGGAACGGAGGGGAATAGAAGACAGGAGGTGATTGTCTAGAGGGTGGTTTGTGGAATGTAAGATGAAACCTGCTCTCGATTTTGTTTTCAAGCTCTTGTCTAATAATAGAATTCCGACGGAGGACTTTATCAAGATGAACTGGGAGCCGTATGTGTTTCGGTATCCCCGCCCTCTTTTGTGTATGTATTTGTTGCCCTGTTTCAAAACTTTTTCCCCTCCAAGTGACAAAGATTCGGAATAATAACAATATAAATATCGTGTCATATTTTTAGACTTCCCAATTATGCATCAGAAACTGAAGTAATATAACAAAAAATATGATATTGACTTTGAATTATGAATCGGAAAAAAATTTAGATTTCATAAAGTCAGTATAAAATAGCATTGAAAAAACCTGCTTTGAAATAAAATATAAGGAATACCAAAATTCATATTATTATTAAAGTATTTACATTGGTAGCCTTGGCAATATATTTCACAGCCCTTAATATATGTCAGCTAAAACAGCGGCTGACTCAGTTTTGTTGTGACAAGTGTCGCTCTAGACACCAATTTCGTTAAATACTCTCTTCAGTTCGTGCAGTGAGTTTTATTGCCTGAACAACGTAAATAATTAATTTTAGTCACTTCCTGCAATTTTTGACACTTAGATTGACCAATCACTCTCCAGCTAACAGTTATGTCTCTTAATCATTGGTTACGAGGTCATCTGCTTTATGAAAAGTTTATTTCAGAACCAAATCGTATCGTTCATTGAACTCTAAGGTTCACATCAGATGTGTTAAAGAATTTTAAGATTACATTTTAAAATAAGTTTTTATTTTCTTTCTAATTTAGATGGAAGTGTTGCATTTTTTTTTTAAAATAAACAACTCACATGTTTTCTTAGCATGTACAAGAGGATTGTATTTATATATTAGAAGAAGTTCATTTCTTCCATTTCCAAAAATGGAAAAATAATTTAAATAATGTTCTCTCATGTAAAACAAGCAAGTAATATTAACAAATATTAAACTTACAAACTTATCCCCTTCCTGGATTGATTGATGGTTTTATTAACGTCGCACCCATTAGCAACATTAGAATTATTGACGACGGATCCGTACTTTTGAAAATCCAGTCAAGTGACGAAGGTTACATATAAGCTGGCAATCAGCTCTCCAAACTCTCACACTAATGTTCCATTTTTATTTGAAAAATCTGCAATCCGCATTTTAGAATAATCTTGATGTAGTTGTCTTTTACAGCAAAAAAAATAATAAAATTCCAATTGAAATAAGATTTGAACAAAACCATTTCCATATTTCTGAGGAATTACTGAAGAATTTTAGTGGAGTGGTGGTCAAAGACGCCTGATGAATGAATAATTCTAAATTCAGTCATTATTACCAAACAAAGAGGGAAATTAATAGAGATTATTGTAGGGCGGAATTAAAAGGGCCATTAAACTCATATGGCTTAATGAGGATGAAGTCTCAGATCAGAGCGAGAGAAAGAGAGATATCAAAATTAAATATTTTATTAATGTTAATTGTATTTCCATGGTTAATATAAAGTACATAAATACGACAAATAACCGAAAATCTATCAAAATAATAATACATAATATAATCCGAAGTAAATCATAGATATATTACAACGCGATGATTTAAATACTAGTTAAGAATGAATAATATTTTGTGAGACAAATCTTATTCTGTTGTATGAAATTTATACGATATAGCTTCTTTATTATTTTAAAGATAGAAAATGTACTAAAAGTTTGTTATTTTTTCTATTTTGAAATCTTCAAAAATGCTTCAGGATACATTTTTCTGTACTTTTGCGTAACAAAATGTTATTGTTGCTTTTTCACTATACTGTTGCTCAATAAGAGAAAAAAATTAATAAATTTATCTAATTGGTCCTAAAAACAAGTCCAGTTTTAATTGAAGAATTGAATAAGGCGTATTTTATTAATATTAATAAAAAATACACTAATAAAGCATTAATTTATTCTAAAGCTTCATTTGATTATTCTCTAAACAAACAACAACACAAAATTATTACGAAAATTTCATAGTTAAAAAATATTTAATGTCCTTTTAAAAATAATAAACAAAAAGATAAAACTAATTTGATTTTTCTATAAGATAAAATTTTGTACCAATTTATTATTTTTAAAAATATTTGCAGAAAAGTTTCAAGACAGATCTATCAAGCTTGTACCAATTTCAGTTCTACAATATTTAACTAATGTAATAATAATGTAATAATCCTAAAACTTTCAGCGAGCAGACTTTTACCATGTTTAAACATTTTAATGGAGGGAATTAGATATATCTGGCAAATTTTTTAGATATGGCCTTTTTAAACTAAATTTTGGTTTATTGGCTCCAAAAAATTGGATGATATTTAAAAAATTCATAACTAATTTAATTTTTAATAAAAAGATAAAACCCTTCGTTAAAGTGTTATTGACAGTACACTTAACCTACTGTAAAATGTTTATTCATGGGAGTCAGTAGTTCCGGAGAAAAAGGTACATAAATTTACGAAATTTAACATGGGCTCTTATGGACGTGCCGGACCCCTTAAAACTTTCAAATGTATGCATGAACCCATAATTACTCTAACCGTCAGTATCATGTTTCGAAAATTATTCGTCACTCCCGTCGTCACAGCTGACTTCGGAATGGGTGCCGACGTTACCCTTTCCTCACAGAGTCGTCTTTCGGGTCATCCAATACATTTGTTATGCGACATTTTTTTAAAAAAGAATGTATTATACAGAAGAGAATATAAAAGAATACTTAAACTAGTATACTGTTGAATACTTAAAAGCAAAAATTATATGATTTTGTTTACGTTATCGACGTATATTTGTTTCAACCGCACCAAATTTTTTAGGGATCGCTGTACTGTTTTTGTTGTTTTTTTTCCTTGCATATAAAACTGCATCCCTTTTCATACTCGCGTCAAAGTGAACTCGTTTTCATGCCATTATTGATATTTTTTATGTTTAAGTTATTAAAAGAAAGCATATACAAATTTTTTTTCTCCTAAATACAGGCACATATTAATGGTTAGGATAGACTATTATATTTCCTGAATCCTTAATTCTATTGGCCAGTTAGATGATAATATCCATTATATATTTTATGTTATTCTAATAATTCAGTCCCTCTTTTTACACATTTTGGCTCATTTCCTTAGACGACACAGAAGACATATACACAGCACAATGAACATTATATAACTGATTATACAAGCTAAAAAAGTATAACTCTCAAATGACTTACAGCGCCATCTATTTATTTTGCCTTTAATTTACAACATAGACTAAATACTGGAGATAAAGTACTGAAGGGGATAAGTTTTCTACGCAAGTGGTCAGAATGGTCAGTTACATTTTTCCATTTTGAAAATTCAATTTACCCCATTTAAAAAATATTTTGTCTTTATTTCTAAGCCCCACCCTATTTTCAATAGCATTAACGCTGGAAAAATAATGCAGCTTAGATTTGAGTAAATGTGGTATATATATATATGTATATGTATATATATATATATATATAAAGTACTGTAGTAGCGTTGGCCGGTGTTGGTTTGCTGTCCTATCTGGTTTAGTGAAAACATCTTCAGAATAACTTTTCATCTTTTTATTTTGAAGCACACATAGCGTAACTGGTCAATCTCTTTTATATTTCACATCTGTTTGTTAAAAAACACGAAAACAAATACATATAACAGAAGAGACATCTTGACGGACATACCACAAAGACAAAGAGAGAGCTGCAGTTATTTACATTCTTACGTGGACGTTTACATGCTGACGGCAAGCAGACAAAGAGAGCGATTACACAAGATTTTTGCTTTAATACCAGCAGTGCAAGAGCGTGATTATTACGTAATATTAGTTCTGATTGGATAGAATGGGTGGGACAGGGATTTCGGACTAGCCGATTACGATTAAGATTACAGTGTTATTTTAAACCAAAGAATTAAAGTTTGTTTAAATATTAGTACAAAGAGTTAATAAAAAGGATACTAGAGGGAATTATTACATATATATATTTATATATATATATACTATAACTTATTTTTTTACCAAAACTGTCTGGTTATTCTTCTTCTATATTTGCGCTTTACTTCTTTTTAGATTCATACTTGTTTAGTATATATCCCCTTAAGATCCAGCCGGGATTGTGCGGATTAGACATTCTTATTCCTTTAAGAGGCACTTGTATTTTCGAAAAAATACTGATTTTCACTTTTTTATATTTTTGTAAAGTTCAAATATTTCTGTTTAAAATGATATGATATGAAGAAATACGATAATTAGAAGTATTTTTATTAATTTTTTTAAACGAAGCTACTCCTTGACGCGCATCAAATGAGCTCTGCTAGAAACACCTGTGTTTCCTCTTGCATAAGTTTATGATAAACCCGAATACATATGATGTTCAAGTGGAAAAATAAGAGTGTATTGAACATATCTAAAAGTGTATGGGTACACGTCTTTTGTATCTTCAAAGCAAAAACAGAGAAAAAATTTAATTTCCGAAAAAAGCCTAAGTGTTCGTAACCGATTCACCGACATTTTAATATCAAAATTTCAAAGCTTTTATGATATAGCATATAAAAAAAATTTCAATGATCTACACAGCATTAAAACTGCACTTTGGATTGCCCTGCGGGTATAAATTCATGGTGCAAGTTTCAAAAGGTACTAGCTGAATGTAACTAAAGGCACTATGAATTAAATAAAGCCAATTTTTAGAGATCTAGGTGATCCGATGTTATTAAGAAAATTTTTACATGGAAAGACTCAGAAACCAAATGAGTCAGTTAATGACACTAATGGTCAGTGATTTCAAAATCTACATTTTTGAAAAAAACCAAAAAATTTGGGTAAAAAGGCTATTGCACAGGGAAATGAGTTCTGTTGCAAAATTAATGATCTTAAAACATTGTGATTTGAATAAGTTATAATTGTGTTCAGCTTAAAAAATGCGGGGGTTGTGAGCCCAACACAAAAGAAAAACATCAGAACCAAAAAAAAAGGGTAAATTGTTGAAAATAATAAAAGAAAAAAAAAAAAATTTGTAGAGTCTTTGAAGAAGAGGGTGGAAAAATTTTTTGTGCCCGGTGGTACAAAAGTAAATGTAAAAAATTGCAATATTTTACTTTAAAAACCCGTTTTTTTAAAATGTAAAATTTTTCATTTTATTATTTTTCTCAAAAAAATACGTTATATAATCCCAAATTTTTTAGTGGGTACTTTTTTCTTTTACAATTTTAATAGGGAAATTTGATATATTAAAAAATTTTTTTTGATAAGGCTTTTTTAAAATAAATTTAGGGAAAAAATTTTAATTTTTAAAAAATTTATAATTACTTTAATTTTTTAAAAAAGAAAAACTTTCAAAATTTTATTTAGTACATAACCTACTGTAAAAATGTTATTCATGAAAAGTGTAGTTTCTGAGAAAAAAACATAAACTTCCCCAAATTTAACATAGGCCCCAAAAAGTGCCGGACCCCTTAAAAGCCCCAATATTTTTTTAACTTTAAGTACCATTTTTTGTTATTAGACATACCAGGGGTTCTAAACTTTCAGTTTTGGGGCCAATATTCAATCAAAATTTTTCATCGTCCTCCCCCCCCCCCTTTTAACAAGCAATGATAGTCAAAAACCCTTTTTTTTGACGCTAAAGCTACAATACGACTTTAACCTCTAAAATGCCACCGGCGTTTTTAAAATATCTCGCTCACCAAAACGTTTCCCCGGATATATACGTCTTTTCCAAATCGATCTCTTCTATGCACTGGCCATAAAAAATTATTCAAAAGGGTTTTTGGGAAAGCAATAAAAAGGGTCTTGAGGTGTTTTTCTAAAAATTTTCTTTTTCAGAGGTTTCTTTTTTATTCCTTTTTTTCCCCCAACCCTAATCAATTTTGGGGTGGTGGGAAAAAAAATGGCATTGGTGAGAGAATCGCGTAATTTTTAATCGGCATTTATGGGATCAATTTAAACTGTGTACATTATCAAGATATGTTAATTTTTGCACATAATTTTGTGTATGACAAGCCTATAGGATCACTGATAATTATTAAGATTGTTCTTAACTTATAGTACTTTTAAATTAATTATAAAATGCATTGTGTGCAATACTGATAAGTGTATTATATCAGTGTTAATGTGTATTTTATTTTTTTTATTTTCAGAATGTATTTTGTTTTTTTACTTTCAAAAAAATTTTTTTTTAAATAATCTTCTGTTTTCGACTTTTCAATCTGCTCACGCCCCCCAGTTTGAGAAACGCTTCCCTATACTGACCCCAATGACACAGGAAAAAATAATCAAAAAAAAATTTTTGCTACCCTCCTGGAGCATGGAATATTCCAGCACGGAAGCGTGGGATGGTATTAAAGGGTTATATAAACGGGAAATGTTAAACAAAACTAATATAAACTGCAAAAAAATTCAACAAACAAAAATATAAATTTGTAAAAAGAAGTAAGAAATTCAAATAGACAAAAACTAAAGATGGAACGTAACTAGTCAGGAAGTAATCTAGGACTTATACTGAAATAAGTGGGTTTAAACAACTAGTTTGATGGTACTAACCTGCCCCTTTTACTACTTGATAGGCCAATAAGAAAAAATCTTTATTGATTATGCATTCAGAAATATGTATATATATATATTATTGATCAGGAATTTATATACATATGTGTGTGCGATTGAGCGTTTCAGTTTTTATGTATACAAAAATATAAGGAATAACATTTATTTATGTATAAAGAATTCCTGTAAAAGTAATATAGCAAATATGTAACAAATGCTTTGCAAGAATGCTTCCTTTCTTACAATTAATTCATATTGAAGAAGTTTATGAAATATTGATGCTTATCTCTTCTCCTAGCCCAAAATATATTAATTGTTTCCTAATTGATCATTTTTTAAAATTAAAAATAATACGATATTAAAAGTAAGGATAATTTCTGTAGTATTTTAGCATAGAATTAATTTTTATTTTCAAATTCGAGTTGTTGAAATGTAAAATTTTGTTAGAAGGAACACCCCAAATACTATGTGTTTTAATGTATTTATATAAATCCATTTAACAACAACAGTGAAACAAACCTCTAAAATATAATGTATTGTCTTCTACGTGCTGAAGGTGAATTTCTATACTCTTGTGTGGGAATATAAACAATTGCAAATACGTAAGCTATGGACTCTCGAATGACTAACGAGAGTAGTCATGCTTGTCATTCTCAAGTCTGTAAAAAGTTGTTGCTCAGTGGTTTGAGTTTCCCACTGACGACAGGCGAAGTAATTCAGCTGGGACTTCAACAAATGCTGAGTATTCAAGATCGCCCAACAATTGAAGACAACAAAACCAACTTTAATTCTAACTGGAAAGAATAAAAAAAACTTATACAACCTGGAAGTGTATTTATAGAATATCGGTGCACCTTCTGCAAAGTGGGCGGTTTCTTTTAAAAGACTTCTTCACTTTCTGATCTGACAATAATATTTTTAACTCATCTAAGATCTACGCCAGACTGCGCCAGTCAAAGGCACCGTTTTAGACAGATTTAAAAATACGCTCCTAAGAGTTTCTTGGCCGAATTCTGATAAGAGGACAGAAATATATGAGGCTATTTTCTAGTTTTGAAGTTGTGACGGGCTTGACAGTTGAAAAAAAACGTGAGGTTACTTAAGAAATATCTCCAAGATTTGTTGTCGATATATTTTCCTTACCGTAGTCTTAAAGCTATCTTTGCGTTATGTTCAGGAATAGGACCTAAAATTGAATTTTTTTTCACATTGAAAAGTGTTTAACCATTAATATTATATTCTGTTTTTATTCTGCCATAGAGAGTAGTATATTTCATTATACTACTCATTCTTAATATTGGATCGATTAATTTTTTTCGTTACGAAATATGTTTATAGTTTTTCTCCTATACCGCAATGCTATATGGGTTTCCACTTTACATGTAAGAGAAAAATTACTGGTGTACGGAATTTGTTTTTGTTTAAAAACTCAATTTTATAATTTATGATAACTGAGACTCTCTTTTCTCGTCTGAAATGTGTGTTTCGTGTTTAATTTAACTTCTCTTATATTTGGGGAAGACAGCCTTAAACCAGTGACGATTTATACGAATGAAGCAAAATTGTGTTTCTCTTTAAAAATGTCGTTTTTTAATAGAGATTATGGATATGATATTAGACATGTATATTTGGGGAAGACAGCCTTAAACCAGTGATGATTTATACAAATGAAGCTAAAAGTGTTTCTCTATCAATTTAAAAATGTCTTTTTTAAATAGAGATTATGGATAGGATATTAGGCATGTGTAAAATATTTATATCCTTTATTTACTATGTGGATAACCAAGTAATTTTATCAGACATTTTTAATAAATTGATCTGTCTGACTGGTAAATTTCAATCCTTAATTTCAGAGGACTGCATGGAATAAAAATATAACAAAAAGAACATTATGAAAATTATATCTCTATCACATTTTTAATCTTTCATAAACTCTCAACTTTTTACTCTCCGGAATTTGAAAATCACTTATATAAATTATTATAAGTTTAAACTTAAATGTCAGAAGAATAGGAAACCTTAAGAAAACAATATTCAAAAACTTTATAGTCTTAAAACTAAGCTAAGAAAACTTATTGTTAAGTAATTTTTATAACATTAAATTAATAACAGCACTTCTCAAGGACGTTGGCTTTAATCATTAACATTTATAATTGATGCTGTAACCAGAAACAGCCGTAGAAACATTTTTAGTTGGAATACAGCTCGTTACCGTTTCCTTGAATAATTCACAAACTATTCAGCCAAAACAAATCCTAACAATTTTATCAAAATAAAACATTCCAATTCTCTTACCCCTTTTGTAAACACTTCTTAACCAATATCTAATTTCTAAATATGCGTAGTTGAATTTTAAGACTACTGTAGTTACTCTTTACCTTTTCTGAAAATGAAAAATTTTAAAATTCTAATTCTGCAATAGAATATCAAAGAAGTAGATATATGTCGCAGGGAAACGATGAAATTAGGAATATGATAAAATCTATAAGGGATATGATCAATTGACGGGAGATATTAAAATAACGTGTCTTCAAGATTTCCCTGATGAAAGTAAGGAATTTGAACAAATCTCTAATCTGTTTCAGTGAAATGATGAAATAATATTGTCAAAAGTTTAAAAGTGTTTATTTAACAAATAGTTCATTTTTAAACGTAAGAAAAATGCAACAACGTCAATGAAATAAAATTATTTATTCGAAACCCAAATTAACAAATAATTAAAAAATTCGGGGTATTTTTTTTATGTGTAATATATTTCCTGTCGGTTGCGGATATTTGTACGTGATTTCGTAAGGGAGGGAAATTTTAACCAAAACCATGGAAGTCGCGCGGGATCGATCGCGGCTTGTCCCCCCTCCTTCTGTTTTTTTTTCTAAATGACCGGAGGGCCTACACACTAAAATATCAATTAAATTTCCCTATGTGAATTTTTTTTTACAAAAATGGGGTTGATATTCGGGGGAATCAATAACCTGTTTGATTAGACTTGTTACGAAACCCCCCCCAACATTTTCCCAAAGAAAATCCTGACTAGTTCATTTCATCATTTCAAAAACAGTTCAGGGATTTGATAAAAATCCCCTTTCTTTCATAGGGGAAAAGCGAATTTTAAACTCGTAAGACAATTGAGTATTTATTAATTACGTAAAAAAGTCTCAATTACAGTATACATAATGATTGGCTCTATGATTTTATTAGTTATTTTGTAGAACAATGAGGGATTGTGTGTGTGTTGTGTGTAAACCCCATTATTTAAGTATTAAAAAGGTGAATATTTATTTTTCGTTTCGAAAAATAAAATATTTTTTTAGCAATCACTCTAAGTAGCCTAATCATTCAAATTTAAATATAACTATTTTTTTCTGCATTCTATTGTTTTTTATAATTTATCTAATTTAATAATCATATTATGTTATATATATATATATATATATATCCTGTTTTTTCTTCTTTATCTATCAATTCATCTGTCAATTTACCCATCTAATAAAAATACATTTTTTTGAAGAACTTGAGTACTTTATCGTCGTTTTGATAAAATAATGGACTCTTTTAATGGCAAATTGTTTATTTTTCACTTTAATTGTCTATTGTTAAATAATTTATAAAATACACACGCATACACATGAACGCGCGCGAGCACACACACTCTCTCTCTTTATCTTAAGAATTATGAAAACACAGCTGTTTTGTTCTTTTTTTTAAAGAATTATATTTTAGTTTTTAAGGTTACTAAATATCCTCATATATAAAATTATATAAATTGCTTTCAAACTTTTTATTTTTTCTAAATGAAAATTAAAATTTCGAATTTATTGTTTGAACATTTGATCTAAGAAATGTTGGACACAAAAAGTAATCTTAATTGAAGTAGTTTTTCCGATAAAGATTGTATCATCCTAAGTTTGCAAGAACTTTCAATTCTTCTTATTATTTTTAACAATTTTTTTCCCCTTTTGAAAAAAAGTTTTTTTAGTTTTCATTGGAAATTAAAATTTTTTTTTTTTTTATCAGCAAAAGCGACAATTAGAAGAAAGTGATAATAATTGAAAATGAGCATTATGCATAATTCATTCGCATTGATATAATTAAACTCTTTCTAAATGTCTTAGTGAAACTCATTTTTAGAAAAAACAATTTTATTTTATAAAGAATATGAAAATATCAAAACATTAAAAATACTTTTAATTACAAGAAAATATTTATTAATCCCTTAACTGGTTTGCCCATACACCGCACAGGCTACCGAAAGTTCCAATAACCGGTTTGCCCGTACAGCTGACGAGCCTTGATATTTTCTTCTTTCAATCTTTAATTTTCACACATCATATTTTCCATTCTTATTGTGAGATTATTTATGCTCATGTTTTATAAGAGATGCAGTTTGTCCGTGGTATGGAAATACCTCTATCCGGAATTTTCTTTGAGGTGAAGAAGGGATTTTAGATTCTCGAAAATATTCGCTTAAGAACTGGGACTGGCAAGGCAATGTGCAATTTGTTGCTTGAGAAGAAATTAAAATGGAAAGATAGTTGAAAAATGTCGATATTATCTCTTTCCCCTTTTAATGATCATGTATTAGACTTGTTTTGGGGTTTTGTGAGCATATGTATACCCACCCCAACACACACACACACAAAAACATCAAATGTTTGAAAAAGGGTTACGAACATGACAGGGTTCGCCCCCGGCCCCAGTCGGTGGATTTTCATGACGCAGAAAATGACAGGTCCATGTCGTATGTTTCCCCAAATGTTAAAGAACCTAGAGTGGCTGTTTGGCTTGGATGTTCTCGGTAAAATTAAACTCCTAGTACCATTTCGCATCGTCAGAGCTCAGATGCCTCCTTCTGAGGAGGAAACTGGGTGTCAAAATTACATTGCAGCTATTGGTACTCCGCCTATATGGCGCAGAACTAAAAAGTTATACCAGCTCCCGTAGGATGTACTAGATCTGCAACGGTAAATACCAATCCGCAGCCCCATTGGAAATTAAAACAATTAATATATACAAAAATTTTAACTCAATTCCTACTTCGATCAAAAAAAAATTTTTTTTTTTAGCTACTTTTTATCAAATAATTACAATAACATAAATATTATATACATGAAGAATCACTCATTAAGTGGGAATTAATTTTTTTTAAATTTTTATTAAAGTATCGTATTATCAACCAAAACAACGTATATAAAATTTCAGTTCAACGAATGCTTTAAAATTTAGAAAAAAAAAATTTTTTAAAATTTTTTACCCCAACGCTAAAAATGAAACCAACGTGGCTGTACTGTAATTCTTTTTAAAAAATTAGTTTCAGTCAATTAATTTTAATTAATAAGTTAAATATCGTATTTTTTCCCCAAAAAAATAGTGTATAAAAATTTCAGCTCAAATGAGGCTTTTAAAAAGTGAGAAAAAAAAACCTTTTTTAAGTCTTGACAAAGTCTCAAAAAGGTCCTAAGTCCCCAAAAATTTTGAACTGGCTGATTTGAATTCTTTGAATACTTAGTTTTAATCAAATTTAATTTTATTAATTTTATAAAAATTTCTGTATGTCATCCCCAAAAAAATTGCATATAAAATTTCTTCTTAATTGAGCGTTTAAAATGTTAAGATAAATAAATAAATATGTAGAGAGTGTGAGAGCTAATAGTAGGAATTGAAAAACCGTTTCTATTTAAATCACAAAATTTCTAGAGAAATGATTGTTAGCAATAAAGTTATACTAAAAGTTACTTCAAATTAAAATGTTAACCTGTACTTTTTGTTTAAAATATACGTTTACACTTTTCGTCACACGTGTTACTCGCGAATTATATTCTGCCGCAACATGGCTAGTTCCTGTTTTTACAAAGCCGTTGGAGTTATCTTGTAAGACCGCTTCCACATTCGAAAAGTGTTATTCTTTGGTTTCCTGCCTTACTTTAGGGAACAAAAAGAAGTTGAAAAGATGTGGTGAAAGTATGGTGAGTGAAATAACACAACAGTTCCGCCTTTCTTTTGTAAACTTCTAAAATACAACTGAGCTATGAAGGGATATATATCTCTGTTCGCTCGCTATAATTCTGACTGTGTTGAGTGAATTTTAAAGAAACTGTCCGGTGACTAACCAAGCTTGTAATTTTATTGATAATTTCCCAGCAAAATGTAGCCGCTATAATAATTTGATGACCTTAATTATTTTCGAGTTTATTCCGATTTTGCACCTGAAAGGTAGACGACGTGTAATTTTTCAAACATTCTTAAAATCAATCTGTTCTCATTTTACACAATACTTTTTATATAAAAGTCTTATACTAATATTTTACATTTAAGTAAAAGGATATCCAATTATTTTTGATAATGTTTGAAAGATTTAAAGCCTTTTCGGGTTAATTATTATTATATTATCATTTTACCTTCTCCAAAATTTGAGATAATAATATCTAAACACGGTTTTAGTAATCAAACATTTAACATTCTTCGAAATAGAGGTATCTTCAGCTTTAAGTCTTCATATAACTGAATCTAGTCCATCATAAGGAACGAATTCTGATTTTGCAGAATAAATTTTCTCCTATCCATCATATGATGGCGACTAAAGGGACTTCATTGCGTATTACAGTGAAAGCTTCATTATGTTTTCACTGTACCAGTATAGAACGATCTGACGATCTGAGAATAATGGAGGAAATCCTCATGTAACATATGCGACATCCCAAGAAATGGTTTCACTTTAATTCTCTGCGAGAATTAATTTAATACTTCTGCAATTTTTAAAGATTTTTAGAGCAAAATTCGAAATTAGGGAAAATCTCTCTACAATATGAAAAAGGGAAAAAACTCTCAAGTGCTCACGACATCTCACTAGAAATATCAAATTTTGCTTGTAGAGTTTTGAAATTCAATAGAATTTGAAATATATTTCATCCGTAGGATACTTCTGCTTTATAAATTTCATAATAATTTGTGCAGAAAACGATAGCTTTACCCGTATATTGGTTAGCGCAAGTAAGAAAGCTCGGTTAACTAATGATTTATTTAAACAAAGTTTTCAATTTATTTTAATCCAAATGTAGAAAATATTTAAAATAGGGAAAATCAAGGAAAATTTATGAATAAGGTCAATTCAAAGTTATTAAGTCAAACTGGCAGAATACAGAGTAGAAGGAATTACAGAACTTGCTTTGGAAATGGAAACTTTATCGATAATAATCTTAAAAGATACCGAAGAATTACTGGTGGGAAAAAAAACTGATGAATCAAATTTTAAATTATATTTAGAACATGCCGAAATAATTCAAAGGACAATAACACATATGAAAATAAAGAAATAAAACACCTTTGTTCTGATTTATTAGCTCTTATATCCACACAGCTCTTTCACACCTTACAAAATATGTGGATACCTAATGAACTTGTAGTACTCGATTAATACACGTTTGTGCTTAAATTTTCTAGAGTGATTGGTATTTAAATATGTAGTACATATATACTAACAAGGAATAACAGACTCTTAAAATACTATAGATAAAAGTAAAATTTTTCGCGTATTTTGATTCTTACAATACGCTTTCCGTCGAAAATAATTTCCTCTTAATTTGAGCTTAATTTGAATTTCCTTATCATTCTCGAAAGTGATTCCCTTTTCGCAGTTTTGATTTTATCATTTACTTATACGTAATTACTTCTGTTATATAATTCTCATACTCTTAGCACAATTGGGTAAATTTTCTAAACTTTTAAAATTATATTTTCCAGGAATAAATTTGTAGTTAATATCAGTTACGCACCCTTTCCTAAAGAATATTTTCCCTCTGCGAGAGAGTATTTTTAAAATGACAAAGATTAACAATTATTAAACATCAATATTGATTTTGCTTTCTGTCTATTCTCTTATTTATTTTAATTACGAAAACATATGCAGCAAAAATACGTGTAGAATGAATTGTTATGGAGTAATGTGATTTTCTTATAACATGTTAAATTAACTTTTATATTTTCTTAAGCTATAAAGATCCAGTCATTAATTAAATTGCTAATTAAATTGTGATATTCATTCATTAAAATCAACTAGCAATTTATTTATTGACATCCTTTGGGATTATGGTATGCATATATGAATTGCTGACATCTCTATAAATGATTCCTGATGCTTTCGAAAAGTTACAAAAATGAAGTTTAGTGCGGGGACAAATAACATTTAAGAAATTAAGAGCAATTTAACGAGTTTTCTGTTAAATAGGTACAATATGTTATTAGTTTGAAATATTTTATGTAATCAAGGATGTTTGCTGACCCTGTATATTTACATTTAAGTATAACGATGAATTAAATATACAAATAAGAAAAGGGAATTACTGATCAATCATTTAATTTTCTATTTACGTTGTTTTATGGCAATAAATATAGACACTTTTTTAACAATCGTGACTACAATCTATTTTCAAGTCTTGGAATCTGAATTAAACTATTCTCGAAGCACATGTATATATATATATATATATATATATATATATATATATATATATATATATATATATATATAGTTTTTAACTTATTTCCCATATTTCATATTTCAAATTTTTGAAAATGAAGTTTATGGATGAGATATATATCATATTGTATCATGCTGTCAAAAAACATTTCTTATAAGAAATTATTTGAGGGCTATTTGATGGAGCATTGAAATCTAAAAAGAAATGTTTAAAAAAGGGTTCGGTGAAATTAATCCTGCTACTAATGGTGTGATTTATGCTAAAGCTTCTTAATATAGCGTCAAATCTAAAATTAATTTTGCAGTCGTCAGCTTAAAGTAGTGATCCCTCATTGCTACAAACACAATGATTGTGTTAACGAGCGTAAATGTCGATTGCCAGGTTTAACTAAGAATAGGGCGCCGGGGGTGCTAGAATTTAGATACAAGAGATAGCATTCTCTCTCATGACAAAACAAAATGGAGGTCATAAATGAAGATGAATGCACATACCGCATACTCTAAAACAATATTTAGACATGAAACTGGCACACATAGCTAATTCCTAGGCTTTGCTTCACAAGCAGTTTAATAAGAATTTCAACTGGCGTTATAATTTTTTTGGAACGAATTAAAATAATAGTAGCTCATTTAAGTTTCATCAAAAATAAATGTTGATATATCATGATATTTTGGATTAAGATTAGGGGCGATCGATTGCTTTTATGTTTTACTTTTCCTCTTTTCAAAGAGAGTATCTACTTTACCTCTAACCATATACAAAATTTGAGTCATTTTCTCAGATAAGATAAGTACTAGGCTATTGGTCAACTATTTAACCGAAAAAATTATGTATTTTTGCATTTAAAAAAATTTCCATAGTATTTTCTTTAGTAATTTCTCTTTTTTTTTTTTTTTATAACTTATTATCATAGTTATTAATATATGCCGCTGGAAATTAATCAAAACGTTTGTTAAGAAAATTATTATAAATTATTTCATTTTACTACATTATTCTAAAAATCTCTTATAAGAACTCATTACAGCTACAAGTCCGAATAATTTATGATTCAAAGCAAATTTTTTAAATCAATATTTCTTCCATTATTTTGCATTTTTAAATCAGCTTAATGAGAAGAATGGAAAGCATGTACTGCAGGTCTAATACTTTCTTGTAAAGGGAAAATTTAAGAAGCTTGTTTTCGTAATTTCGTAATATTTTTATTTCTCGAAGCATAGTTTAATAAGATTTTGAAATATTTTGTGATTAAAAAACACTTTCTCTCTCAAACTTCTTTCTGTCGTTCAATTTTCAATTTATTGTACGAGTAATGTATATGTACTGAACTCTCGCATTCAAAATAAATAAAATTAATCAAATATAATAATTTTTATATTTACAGTTAGGGTTAAGTTTAATTTAAAGACCAATAGAAGATTTTTTTAATATAAAGAGTTGCACACCAATTTGTTATTTAATCAAGAATAAACTAAACATTAGTATCCTTCACCTGAGTAATTAAAATGCTATGAATTTAAAAAATAGCATGTTAATCTAAAGCATTCAACTGTGTTCTAAGTCAGCAAACAGAACAATTTCGTTAACAAAGAATCATGTGATGTAAGCGATTTGTTAAAAAAAAATAGATTTATTTCTAAGATATTGATGTTGGCTTTAAACATTTTTCGAAGAATAATTAAAAAATTTCTTAGACCCTCTCTTGTATAATAATAAATTGTTTTTAATTGTTAAATAGAATAATATTGCTAATTAGGAAGGAAAAATATTTAAGTACCTACAAATACAGTGATAGGGTTTTAAACTCTTAAGAGCCTTAAGGTATCTGACTACGTTCGGAACCGTGATTTTAAAGAAAAATAAAAGGATAATTTTCATGATATTATGTCACTTAGATTAGAATAATATATAAAATATTTTAAGGACATAGACAAAAAAATTTTTTAAATACAATATTTTGGCAAAATTAACTTAGAATAACTTTTTCAAAATGTTCTCCTTTTGTGGAAAATGCTTCTATTATAATAATATTTTGCCTGTATATAAGCTCAGACATCTCTACAGAGGCTCAACTAGAATTTTTGAAAAAATTCACATTATTTTCAGAGTTACCACCAATTGAAATAATTATTGGTGTTTTTTTCTTAAAATTGCTCCCCTCTGTTGTCGTAAAATATGGATAAACCCACTTTATATATTTCAAAAATTCTTGTTGAGCCTCTGTAGAGAGGTCTGAGCTGTATACCGGCAAAATATTATAATATAGAAGCATTTTTCACAAAAGGAGAACATTTTGAAAAAAGATTATTCTAAGTTAATTTTTTGCTAAAATATTGTATTTAAATAAATTTTTTTTTTTGTCAAAATGTCCTTAAAACTATTTTATACATGTATTCTAATCGTGACATAAATCTGAAAAATTATCCATTTATCGCTTTTCAAATAACGGTTCCGGACGTAGTCGGATACCTTAAGGAACAAAAGAAACGTGACGAAAATTGGGTAACTTTAAAATAAATCCAAGAAAGAATTTTTTGTGCAAAATTGTGAACCATTTCGAATTAAATAAGGGAAAATTATAGTAAATGTATACTATAAAATTTTGTGACGATTCACTAAGGGAAAAATATTCCTACCTATTTCACCTTTTGGTTGCCTAAGAGAAAAGAACATGACTACAAACTTGTGTGAAGATTTTGATGTTTCCCTATAAAACTCTTTATAAAAATAATTTTAAAAAGTTCCCATGTACATGCTTTTTACGGAACTGTTAGAAGAGCCGCGCGAAGTATTAAAAAAAAGATAATGAACTTTTCCTGAGAAGACTAAAAACAAGCCCTTAAATCTCTCTCTTTCTATTCAAATAATAGTATATATATATATATATATATATATATATATATAGCTGTTAAAACACTATTGTCGTAAATACTTTCTATAAATTGAAAATTATAATTTAATGCAATAATTAAAATAAATTTTAAATTCTGAAATTAGGATTCATTTAAATAATTCAAAAAGCATTTTGAAAGAATAATGGTCATTTTTATAAAATTCTACATCTGAAAGAATTGAACTGCTTAATAGTAAATCACAAATTATAAATACCATAATTTTACTTAAAATAATTTAAGATTTAAGATTCGGACAGTAAAAGATTTCAGCCCCATTCTTAGCTTTACTCAGTGTTCTATGATATAATAAACAAAATCAAGACAAGAAAATATTTTACCTAATTTATATCTAATCGTATCATATTAGTATGATGGCAATTCCTGGCTTCAAAAAAGCTTAATTTATTTATATTTTCTTAGGAACATTAAGAAATGTATTATTTAAGATATTCTACAAATATACATTCTGATAAAAATTGGAGATTGGGTGGGAAGTATTCTTTGATAATTAGTACCGTGCAATTGATTATAAAATGCAAAATAGTAAAAGACGGATCACATGAAAAAGAAATACAATATAAAAAAAGGCATTTCAAAAAATGAGGTACATTTAAAATGATATACGCTAAATTATCTTTTTATTTTAACTTTCAATGTTTCAAAATTTATAACTTGTCAAAGTACGTTAAATTTATGAATAATTTTTATTATTTACTACTCAATGAGACAGAACTCCTATAGAATGGATTTAAAGCTATTAAGTCGGCATACCTCATATAATTTATTTAGCAACTACAACTTTTTATTTATAATTTGAAGTTAATACTGCCCATTCCCAACTGATGAATGCATAAAAATGATGCATTCTGTATCCTAATGAATTTTTTTCATAAATACTACCTAAAACTGTTTTATCTGTAAACTGTGTCACACATACTGATCTAATTTTTAAGTATCGCTTTAAATAAGTGAATGTTGAAAAAATTGTTTTACAATTCTGATAAATTTTTGAAATACCCAATTTTTAAAACATGAAATTACATTTTATAAAAGTAAGATTACATTGTAAAGCTACATTGCACAACTAAATACTTTTATGCTACAGAAAGACATGTTCTTCATTCGCATAAAAATATTTCATCTTAAGAAAATAATACTGAAACAGATATACAACAGTGAAAATGTATTACCACGAAAGCGTGAGTAAACACAACGAAAATAGACTAGCTGTTAACAACACCAGGTCATCAGTAAATTATGGATCCATGGCTGGCAGCGATACAGGTATCAACACATCTTGAAACAGAATCATTGTGACTGTACTAATTATGACCTGAGACATGGATGGACATTCAATCTCAAGTATTTGACACTGTCTGTGATCTCAGATATCGTAGTGACTGTTCCCGCGACGACCCGCTGTAGTGTGTTTAGTGGGTAAACAATTAGGGGACACTAGTGGCCAATGAAATACCTGGATATCTTGTAGGTCTTGTTGGTTGATGTGTGTCAAATACAGTCGAGCGTTATCCTGCTGGAAAATGTTAATTTGTGTGCCCTATAAGAAAAGGCGGACAATCTACCATAGCACATACAGTCGCTATAATGTCAACACTGCAGTCCTGCGAAGATTGACAATCGTAGGCAATGGTACTATTATACCGCGTTGTTGCTTTATGTTGTTCCATAGTTGCAGTCGCATTGGACCTTTTACCATTTTAAGGCCAGACTCGTACATTGTGTGTGTGTGTGTGTTTGCCATTGAGGAAACAGGAGCGTAACGGAGAATTTGATTCTGTTTCATTACATCGCACACTTCAGCGGGGATTATGGCGGTGATATATTTGGGAGCATCCCGAGAACGTTCTGATTATGCTGTAGCAGCTCGATTAACAACTTTTGCTAGTGGATGCATAAACCCAGTTATGCTTACTTTCTTCTGGCCGCATTGATACTCCTCTAACGTGGTGAATTCTCTTTTTCAAGCGTTTTCATAACAGCCAGTACCCCATGAATACCCATGGCTACTCACTGCAATACGATGGCCAAACTAATCTGACCTGAGTGCAGTCACATAAATTCTCGTGAACTCGTTTGTATGATAGAACTACCTCCCTTGGTGGTAGGTGACCTGGAATCTCTACAGTGAAACATTTACTCTGTGATTATAAACTGTTAGATAATTAGGCTAATTTCCCTCTTCAAGAGAGAGTGGCGTAAGTGCTAAAGAGAGAGAGAAAGTCTGAGATTTTTTTCCCATGTTTAGTACTCACTAATTACGGCATAGCTGTGCATCTGAAAAATTTTTATAACATGGTGAACTGAATCTATCCTGCAATTTGTTATCTTTTTAACCACTCTTTTTTGTTGTAACGCTTTCAATGCCTGCAGTATATTTGGAGAATTCTTTAAAAACAAGTGATTAACTCAGGGAGGAAAGGTGTAAACATTTAAATGAGATAACTCAAGAAAGTAATGTCTAATTTTTTACATATTCGATAATTATCTTATTCGCTTTATGTTCAATTTTCCTTTTACAATTTTTATATGATCTAAGAAGTTAATTGAGATCAGAAAATTTGAATCTCGAAATATTTTGCTGTCTTTGTGTTTTTAGCCTCATTTATGCAGAGACTGAAACTTATTTCTGTCTTTAATTAAGTTTATTGTGCTTTCATGCTTATTAAATTGTAATTCTAGTGAGTGTAAAGGGTATATAGAAAATAAATTCCTAAAATAGGAAAATTTCCTTCCCCCTTTTTTAACTTACAACAAACAATTAAAACAAAATGTATAGTAATTATTTTATTAATTTTGTTTCTAACCATTATTTAAGTAATTAAAAACAATAAAGAATCCATCTCAAAATAAGTTTCTATAAGTTTTTAAATATAGTAATCTGTAAAGGATTCTTTTAGAAAATTTTACTTAGTCTTAGAAAGTAACTCTTGATTAGAGAGTAACTAGTGAATAATTATTCTTCATTATTTAATTTTAGTTACTTTTGAAGAATCCCTTACGATTTTATACTCTTAAAAATCTAAAATGACTTCTCAATAGTAACTAACCTATATTTAATGAGTGGAAAAAGAAGAAAAATTAACAAAGCAAACCCAGCTCAGAAATAAATACGTAGAAAAGAGGCTAATATCAGTATAAACAAAAAGGTTGCCAATTTTTATCTCATTTTTGCAGATAGTAAAGATTAAATAAGAATATAAACTTTTATCAATTTTTAATTTTTTGTCATGCAGTAATCTTGAAGTATTTTAGTTTTAACTACAAACCAAAGACAAAATACTAAATTGAAAATACATTTTGGTTTATGAAGGTTGTTGCGAGTTTCCATTCACGTTAGTGTGAACAAGGACTTCTTAAAACTTCTTGAGGCCCTGGGCCCCTAAGCAAAAGTACACCCTGATTCCCTACATAAAAGTAGGCCATCGGCCCCTACACAAATGTATACTCCATCTACGACCCACAAAGTAGACAGTGCATAGCATACGTTTTGTCAAATACTCGTACAAACCCTAAGAAAACAAATGTGTATGACTTACAATCGCACGAACTGGTTCGACCGACTGCCAACTTTTGAATGAATTAGTAATGATGGTAGGCCTAGGCCTATATATGGACGACGATCCTCACATGTAGCCAGTTGACGTATCGTCCAAAATTCCCTGGTTTTTGGAAAATACAACCAGAAATAACATTTGACCGTTGAAATTATTCGAATCATGATTTATTAAGATTGAGTCGAGAACGAGACTAGGTCCCCATTATGGCCGATAACTCGGGCCAGTCGGCCCATGCCTTAAGATATCCCTGAGTGTGAGGGTTAACCGAAAAAAAGAGACATTTATAAAACACAACTTGCTTTATTCCTATTAATTCCCAATATAATAATGTTGGAAACAGCTAATGGAAGCCACTTCATTTTAATCAATATAATAGTAAATATTAAATATACTTAAGAAGAGTTTATATAAATAAATGTAGACATACGGCTATCTTCTCTGGGCTTGAATAACAAGGCTCCATATCATATGCCCAAATACGTTGACAGTTGAAAGTTCAATTAACATAGATATATATACTTCAAAGTAGAATCAACACACCTTCCTTCTATCTTATTTCTAGAACTCGAGGTATACTTCATTTGCATATATCATGGGTTTTCTTACAGAAAAAAGTTCTCAAATCAAATAACGCATCCTTTACGGATTAGTAGAAAAACCAGAAGAGAACCTGTTACTAGATTCTTACAAGGATTTTATGGGGTATATTTTTCTTAAACTAAAAGTAACTCCCATACCAGGAAGTGTATAAAAGGTTCTCTTTAAATTACTAATGCCTCTTGCCATAAATTATTTACTACTACTTCTCACATAACTTTTCTCACTTATCAATCGTTTAAAAGCATGGAGTTTACGATAAATGAATGGAATAGGTCGTTGGCATCTGTCAGACATGCTTAAAAGGCTAAATATAGGTTTCTATTCTAAGATTCCTAAGTAGACAATACATAGGAAAAGTTAGGATGATGCCAAAACATTGTTATCGCTGATACTTAGTTTCTAAAACAGTTTCCAAAAGAGATTGTTATTATAGAAAAGAATTTGTTGCAGACATGAATGAAACTTAAGTTAAAAAATGAAATTATAAGGCTCTAAGCAAAATATTTATAAAACTATTAGCTTCAAAAACTATCTTAAGCACAATAGCTTATTCATCAGTTTATTTCGTGCATATATTTAGCTGAAGCAACTCTTAGACAGGAGGAGGAATCATTAAAAATAGTCAATATATTTTAACACGTGAAAACAATGATATTGTTATATATTAAAATCTACTTCTGAAAAATTAAACCTTTTAAAACAAAATTTGAAGGGAAAAACTTTCTATTTTCAGTCCTTAATACTAATTCGAAACAATTTCTCTTCATTCATCTTAACATTTTAAATGTTGAAAATTATTACTCCAGTTAAGTTGTGAATTTTAGGGAGAATCGTTTTGAATATCAATTCTTCATTTAATCTCAAGCAGTTAAATAAACAAACTTAACAAATTTTTGTTTTTGATGTTCTTATCATCACAATGAATGTTAAGCTATTACAACAACAATAATAGATATTTGAGTTTCAAATTTCTAGTATTATTTTTTTATTTAATTTGACATATCTAATTACTTTTACTAATTTTTGATGGAATAAAAAGATTTGTCTTTTCGACCTGTTTGTCTCCTCCGCAATTAGTTAGAGTATTTCGATAATTTGACTATGAATCAGTAAGTGCGAACCTAATCTCAAAGGTGACATACGTCTGCTAACTGCTGCTCTTATGACTAGGCCTGATATTGCCTATTTTTAACACCTGGAGGTTCACACCCTCCTTGGCAAGCCATGGGTACTATTCTTATACATTTTCAACAAATGGAACTACTCGGCTATGAGCATCATTGTCGTGATTGAAGTGACAAGACTGCTGAAATTATGTGTCACACGTTTCGACTATTTCCGTAGAAGAATGTTCAAAGTCAACAACGCTGTTGAGATTTGGCAATGAATGATGAACTACTCTAGCTATGAAAAACATCATCAGCATTTAATTTATTTTATTTTCAATACATCAACAAATATAATGTATTGTTCCAGTTAAAGTGGAGTAAATAAACAAAGCTTTTATGTATATTTAATGCTAGGTTTCCTTCGTAGAACGATCGAAAGGAATTATTACATAATATATTCTTCGCTATATTGCAATAATTTGTTCCTTGTAAACCTTGATGAGTGAAAGTGAAATTATGTAACTTGTTTACAGAGCTCTTGATCAAACTATGGAAAACACTGAGAGTATAAAGTTTGTTTTTTGTAAAATAAACTAAATATAACAAGTGTATATACATTACTTTTTTCAAAAAAAAAAAATTGATTAATTTTTTTCATACCATTAATTTTTTTAAATGTTTTTAAGACGATCAAACTGAATTTTCACTAAATAGCATTCATAATTTTAAAACTCATTTTTTACCTTAAATTAAGAGGAGTGGGACCAAATACTTAAGTCTCTAATTTTATGCAAACTTTATAAAATTTCCATTAATTATTATTTCTTAACTTTTTACACCATACCAATATTTTAAAAAAATATTCATAACTTTTTGAGTAACTTAAATATTTCGCGATGATTTTTATATTAATTTAAATTATATTTTGTGATTAAAAACTTAGGAGAATGTTTTCACAAGATTCCTATATGTATATTCAAATATAAAATAAAGCATTTGACTAATTTTTTAACGATTACGATATTGCTAGAAAAAGAAAAATATTTTAAACTTCGAAGTGCTATTTTTTTTTCTTGAAAAATAATTTTAAATAGTTCATCAGAAAAAAATGCATTGCTAATAATTTTTCAGCCATGAAATTGTTAAGTAAATTACTAAAATAATAAAAACAATGTATATTTAGTTTAAAATAGTGAAAAAATATTATTTTAAATTATGCCTTTTTTTTAAAGAAAATTTTGAGCCACAAGAAATACTTTAAAACTTACTTTAAAAAAATAAATATAACTTAAATCAAAGAGCTATTTTTAAAAAATCTAAATATTTTTTATAAAAATATATAATTACAAAAACGAGCAGAATTTTTTCCCTGAAAAAATTATATTCATTCATTTACGCAAACATAGAAAGCGTTTAGATCATTAAAGGGGTGAAAGGTCCCCCCCCTTACAAACTTACCCCCGCTGGCTTAGTGCATGTTTTATCTTCATTAAATAAAGAGTGACAAGTAATCGAATTTTGATTGGAGTAATTGAGTGGACTAGAACAAAAGTGTTGCAATATTTTTTTTTACTGTACACTTAGATAAAAAGATGTAATTTAAATTAAAGTCTCTTCATTTATTTAATACCATTTTTTTTATTTTATTCTTTCTAATACTTTTGATTTAAGGTATCCGACTACGTTCGGAACCGTGATTTTGCAAATGCATGTAAATGGAAAACTTTTATGATATTTAGTGCCCTAGATTAGAATACATGTATAAAATTGTTTTAAGGACATTAGGGAAAAAAAATTATTTAAATACAATATTTTGGCAAAAAATACTTAGAATAACCTTTTTTCCAAATGTTCTCCTTTGTAAATAATGCTTCTATTATATTAATATTTTGCCTGTATTCAGCTCAGGCTGTACAGAGGCTTAACTAGAATTTTGGAAGTGCATGAGTCGGTTTATCCAGTTTTACAAGGAAGGAGAAATTTTAAGAAAATTCGCCGATAATTATTTCAAATGGTTATAACTCTGAAAATAATTTGAATTTTTCAAAAATCATAGTTGAGCCCCTGTACAGAGGTCTGAATATACAAACAAAAAATTTAAAACAATAGACCATTTTACAAAAAAAGGGACTGGGAAAAAAGTTTAAGTTATTTTGCCAAATTGATTAAAATTTTTGTCATAATGTTTATAATGTATTCAATCAAAACTAAATCATGAAAATAACCCTTTATGCGCTTTAAAATCATTTTCCCAACGTAGTCGGATACTTTAAATATTTAATAAAACTTTCTTCTGTTTTTTTTAATTGCAAGTTTTAAAAACGTTCAATGTTACCTTCTTAAGACTATTTGTATATATGCCCACTTTTTTTGTTGAACAGTCGCATCGTCGCTTTTGTAAAGACCATTTTATTTTCAGATAAATGTAAAACAATATTACTTTCACACTGTTCTCTTTATTCGTGTTTAGGAGGGGATAATTTGGACAGCTTTTTTTTTTTGTTCCCTATTCTTTTTTACCTAGCGATATGTCTTGGTAATTACCATTCCAGCTCCTACTGTAGCCAAGCATTGTGGTCGAAACAAAACAGCCTCCTGTCCTTGCTTTTCAGCCTTGAAGAGCTTAACAGAAGAGAGAACAGAAGTAACTTATAGATCATTCACATCAGCTCCCTTTGACAAAAACGCATTCGCTCTTATATAAATATCTCGAAGGCTGAAAAATAATTTATTCAAAACTTAGAGCACTGCACCATCTTCTTTTCTTGTACTAACTAAAACTGGAATAAATTTGGCAAATGTACAGACCCTGAAAATCTCTTAGCCGGGGGAGCTTTGAATTTGGTATTCCTCCATAATACTTAATATAAATTTTTTTTTTAATTTAAAAAAAATTCAAGATGTAATATCATAAGGGATTTTTAAGCCAGTGTAAACAATTTAGACATAAAATATTAATCAATTTATTTTGATAGCTATTAAATATTGCGTCCTTTTCTTGAATAAATAAAATAGATACCTACATATTACTAAATATGAAAACAAACTATGTCAAAAATACGTCTATTTTTTATTATTTGCTTACTTGTCTACTGACACGGGAAAAAATTAATTAATGTTTCTAAGACTTTTAAGATATTTTTTTTTCTATTTGATTTGCTACAGTTCTATTCAGTAGAATATATTACTGGTATATTATTTGAATATATACACCGAAAAACTCTCTTGTCCTTTGTAAAAACCCTTTTTGCTTTAAAGGCCTTTTTATTGTAATTGTGAAGAGCATTATGCTAATTTAATTATATAATATTATTAAATGCATCTAAAAAGGATTCAAACTCAGAAAATTTGAAGATCAAATTTTTTTAAAATAGTTGTTTTTCAATTATAATATATTTATAAAACATGCAGTTGAAAAAGTTTTACTAATTTATTCAAAAAAATATCAAATATCAGAATATTATAGATATATCCATAGAGATAAATAATCCCAATTTTTTTCTGTAAAGTACCAAGTAGTTAGCTTGGACTTCTCAAGAAGTATATTTTAATATGAGGAGGTGGATACTCTCGAAAAAATATTTTCCAAAAACATATATTGTAAGAAATTCAGAAATTTTTTTTGGGGGGGATCCTTATTCCTCTTTATGGGAATTATTTAAATTGAAAACTAATTTAAAATCTTGAATAAATTTTAAAACAAAAAAATGATTTACAATTTCCAAAAATATTCCTAGTTACAATTAGTCAATTTTTTCCAGGTTTAAGTTGTTTTTTTCAGTGAATAAATTTAAACTTTCTCGTTTTTACTAATTGTTAAAAATATCTTTTTTCTTTCTGTTTTTCACAAAACTTCCTGAGTTAATTATGTTAGTTTAAATCATTTTATTCAATGAATTTCATATAAAGGGAAATTAATACTTCATTTGAGTGCTTAAGAGGCCTTTTCTGGACGTTCATTTCTCACTAAAATTTGAAATACATTTTTAGGGAATGTTATCTGATTTGGAAACATTTTTCTTAAACATGGATTTAGATAAAAGATAATTTAATTAAATTTGAAAAAAAAAATTTTTTTTTGACATAAAACTTTTATTTTATAAAATAGAGAGGAGGATATTAAAAAATGGCATTAAAAAAAAGGTTTGGTTTTTTTCGTTTGCTTGCACAAAGGGCTTGTTTTATTAAAAGAGGAGGAAACGATTTGGTGATCCGAGGGGCCAAAATTTAATTTTTTACCCGGTTGTCAGGAAAAA
>BMAV01005198.1:0-12034 GCA_019973955.1 Trichonephila inaurata madagascariensis
TGGAGAAAGCGATATTGATGACTATCAAGAGGACTGGGTAGTACTAACGAAGATGAAAATATCGACGAAATGTGTTTTTTTTTACATGTAAAAATATTTTTTGGACTTAGTAATAATAAAATAATATTTTTTAGTTTATATAAGATGCTTATAAACGTAATGAAACTATTTTTTCATTGGATTTCTTAAGTAATAGCAATAGACTAAACGCCCTATCTCACTCGCACCCCTTGAACAGTTGGCTTAAACTAACACCGCAGAATACTTTCAATGTGTCTGTCAAGATGAAAAACCATTAAAACTGTCCGGCCTTTGAGGTAGCATCTTTTTATAGGTCCCCAAGTAACATATATAAAATTCAGCTTTTATATTATAACGAAAGTATAATTATTTTTTTTTAAGTTAAGGGGTGTCTGGCAGTTTTTTGCAATTACACTACGTGTCCGGCAATGGATGACGTGATTTCTAATTTTATTCCGAAGAAAATATAAAAAAATTGAGCTTTATACTCTATGGAAGTTGAGGTATTATTTTATGCACCTTTACTATCTGTTACCTGCGCAAGTAACCACAATCCAAACTCCATTCTCGCTGATCGTTCTTACCTGTGTTGGTGACGTCCGCAGAGAAACTTTCAGCTTTTATAAAATAACGAAGGTCTGGCAGTCGTGGGCTCTTGGGCTATAAGATATCAATGATTTTCATCTAATAATATACATTTGAATATCCTGCAAACTATAATAACAATAGGCTCTTGGCTGCAAGGTTGTTACATATTTAGGACTTGTCAAGGACCACGTGTAGTTTCAGGAGATCAACGAATGCGAGTAATAAAGTGACCTTGAAAAGAGAAATCAGTAAGACTAACATTATTGAGGAATTTATATCTGAAGTTATTGTAAAACAGAGTGTGTGTCTTTAAAGACTTACAAATTCACTTAAATATAGATATATTAAAAATGTTGTAAATATTTATTAAAATTCAAAAGTATATTTAAAAGTAAAATAATACCATACTGGACACAATCTAACAAAAGTTCTTATTTCCATTTTTGACAAACAAAAAAATACAGCACATTAGCTTGGATAATTTAACATAATTGCATGGTACAATAGAATAAATGTTAAGAATGAAACTTTATTTATGCTTGAGCGTTGTTCATGTGATAACACTGATAAGAAATTGAAGGTGTTGTGAACGTGCAGGTAACTTTGGATGTATTGATTTCTGATTGTGAAGGAATAAATGAATAGTTATAAAATTTTAAAAGCTTATTTATCATTGTTTAAAAACGGAAGAGTAATAGGAGGCTAAAAGAAAAATTTCAAGCAATTGAAAGCCCTCAACAATTTTGTTTTCCTTCTTTAAACATCATATGGAATAAATGGGGATAAGAACAAGAACAAGATAACATTCCATGTTTGTCTCTTCACACACTTAATGGCCATCTTTAGTTGGCACGCCTTTTTTATTTTCTTGAAGTTCTTCATCGCTGCATCCTTCTTACCTTTTGTAAGGTTCTGCAAACTATTTGGCCGAAGTTTTCTTTTCTTGTTTTTGTGTAGCTCTTTAAAAAAAGAGAGAGAACAGAAAAATATAGAAGGAAAATAACTATGGATCTTCACTATGTTAAATATTTTGGACTTTTCTTTATTTTTTTCTTATTTTTGGAGTACCATTACTTTCGTTTTTGTGTTTTTAAATTTATATATGTGTACTTATGCCTTCTATTTATTTTTGGCACTATTTTAAGGTCCACTTTTTTTGTATTCCCTATCCATTTATTCTGAAGAGTTTCTGTGGGTCCCCAAATTATGGACCCTTCTCTCCTGTTGGTTTTGTAATGTTCCTTTGTGTATCAAAGAATTGTCTACTTAGAGGGACAATATGTAGCTCGAAAACCTTTGGTTGAGTTCAATTCCTCCAAATAAGTAGTTAAATTACTACTATTGCGCAGACAATAGATACATTGTCTGAGCAACAAACATGAGTCATCCCAACCGATCCATTTTAATGGAAAAAAATTTTGTGCTGCGGCAAACACTCAGATCTCAATAAATTTAGATTATTGCAAGCATGATTTTATGTTTTGTGTTCTACTGACAAAAAATGATCTGAGAATGAGTCTGAGTGGGTGTTCCTTCAGCGACAGGGAAGGGGTGTTTATTTGAACTATCTATCTACCGATCAGCAGCTACGCCGTGCATGCCTTAGACGACTAGGATGAAAGGAATATCTATCGGGCCAATCGTTAAGGACTTTTATTTCTCTCCTTTGTTGTTTGCGACTTGCTGAAGAAGAGGCCGATGCACTCTTCTCAGATGAGAATAGATTCAGCTCTTCACCAGTATCAGACAACACATAAGTTGGGGCTTGATTTGTAGTCAGTATCGCCCCAAAATACACCTAAAATCCATTCATCATTTCAACTTTAAAGATTATTTTCCGTTTATTATTTTCCCTTATATGTTTTTCAGAAATATTTTCTTTATTTCTGAGCCGAGCTTCGTTTATTAAATAACTTAGTAATTGTAAGATTCTCAAATTGGTTTCTGTATTTATTTGATTATATATATATTCAAATCCTTTCATTTACCCTGAGGTTTTACAGCATCAAGAGTGTTTTTTGAAAAATCAATTGAATTATGTTTATAAAGCTAATTTATGTAACTATATAAAAGCATCTAGAAAAGAACATTGGCATTTTCTTTCGTTTGGCTCTTTACATACAATGATTTAAAATTCCATTCGCCCGGAAAAGATAGACATTTTTCAATTTCTGGGAATCAAATTTTCTCTGCAAAATAAATTATTAAATTAATTTCGGATTATTAAAGTACATTGCGTTTTGTGTTATTATTTTTTCATACGTTTTCATTATTTATTTTTAAGACAACTGCGATACTCATCGTCTCTGAAATAGAAAGTCAAACGTTTTAAATGTTAAAAAAAGTTATATAAAAGCATTTTAATGAAAAGGAAAATATAAAAAGAAATTGAATGGTGATTGTGTACTTCAAATCCTATGTTTGATCAAGTAAGCAAAAACAGAGAAAAATACATCATAGAAAGCTCATTTTTATAACTGTTACTTCCTTAAGGTATCCGAATATGCGCGCGCAAGCGTTCGGAACCGTGATTTTGCAAAAGCGCATAAATGGATCATTTTCTTGATAGTTAGTGTCACTTAGATTATAATACATGTATACAATTGTTTTATATAAGGACATTTTGACAAAAAAAAATTATTTAAGTACAATATTTTGGCAAAAAAATAACTTAGAGTAATTTTTTTTAAAAATGTTCTCCTTTTATGAAAAATGCTTCTGTTATATTAATAGTTTGCCTGTATATAGCTAAAACCTCTGTATAGAGGCTCAACTAGAATTTTTGAAATGATTAACTCGGAAGTCGGTTTATCCATGTTTTACGAAAACAGAAGGGAGAAATTTTAAGAAAATACGCCGATAATTATTTCAAATGGTTCTACCTCTGAAAATAATGTGAACGTTTCAAAAATCATATTTGAGCCTCTGTACAGAGGTCTGAGCTATATACAGGCAAAATATTAATACAATAGAAGTATTTTTTACAAAAGGAGAACATTTGGAATAAAAGGTTATTCTAAGTTAATTTTTTGCCAAAATATTGTATTTATATAATTTTTTGGTCATAATATTCTTAAAACAATTTTATACATGTATTCTAATCTAAGTGACACAAAATATCATGAAAATGATACATTTATGCGTTTTTGTAAAATCATGGTTCCAAACGTAGTCGGATACCTTAAAAATGTTTTGTTACCTACCATTTAAAAGGTCTAACACGAGCGAAATGTAACGAAGCTGAATGAATTCACGTTGGTGATGTGTAGAAGCTTAATGAAGAGTGTTGGAGTGTTTTAAAGATCTGTCCATGTCATCCATATTTAAGTAAAGACTATTTACTCAAACGTGGTTTGGATTAAAGAGAACGTCACCAGTAGTGCTCTAATTGCTCTTACTTAGAAATTATTCAATTATCAACCAATAGATAAAAATATTTCATTTCTATTTTAATATAGAACAAAATTCGTCATTATACATCAGTAAGTTTCAGGGCTTCACACCGACTTGAAATAACATAAAATGTTTTTTAATAAATTAGATGAAGAAGTAAATTCTGGGTTACATATTAAACCGTAATCATCGTCAAGATATACTTTAATCGAAATAATATGATTACTGTAAAATACGGTGTATAACGCGCACTTTGAACACAAAAAGAAGATAAAATTTAAGGGTGCGCATTATACTCCGGGTATAAAAACGATAGCTTTAAAAATTAACGAAAGATATATGCATAAGAAAAATTTACTTCTACATGTATCGAAACACTGTTTTTTTAAAAGAAACGACTTCCCTTATGAAATAAAAAAGAACTGTAGTTTTAGAAGTATACTATTTTATCAAAAGTCTGGGATAGTACCTAGAATTAATGACTTCAAAATATAAAAGCAATGTAACAAATACTTCAGATTTCTTCGTTAAAAAAAGGCGTGCACGTTATACGGCGAATATATCTAAAATTAAAAAGAATCAGCTTGAAATTTTATGTGCGCGTTATACACCGGTGCGCGTTATACGCCGTATTTTACAGTATTTATAATTCAAGAACTAACATATAATTTAAGAACAACATTTGTTCATTTACATAAACATAATTCTATAAAGAATGATTTTAGTACTTTTTTTTACACAAAAATGGTATGTGGAATATCATTTTATATATAAATTAATTTAATAAATTACTTCCACAAAACACACGCTTATTTTTTAGATATTTGAGATGAATTGCATCTCTAGCAATATAACGTAAACAAAATTCATTTTAGTAAATTGTCAATGCTCTCACTGAAGCAATATAACATATAACGATACTCTAATGTTGAAATTTAGATTTCCTCCTTATCAAAATTACACCACGTGAGGTACATTGAACTCGAAACTATTTCACAAGAAAAAGAGGAGATTAAATTTAGTGCAATTATCGTCTGATGTTCTCTTATGTCTGTTGTGTGAAGTTAATACACATCTAATGGACTTTGAATCGTCACTAGATATTACTGACTTCAAACCGACATAGATGAGGCGAATAGGCTGCCGACTCAAGTATCGACCTCATCATTTTAACTTCGTTTGAAAATCACAGAACATATTCAGCTATAGGTTAGGAGATGTAAAGAAACGACTTTTAAGAATTAATAGGCGACCAAGGATCATCTGCTCATAAAAATAATAAGTTGCTATTGATTAATTTTTCATTGGCTCTAGTACGTGATTTAATTAGTTACAATACAAATATAAAAGTGTTCAGAAATCTGCAATGCATTTTTTCTAATAAGGAAAATAACTTTTGACCACAGAAAAAAACCGCGAGCAAGACTAAGGCAAATATTCATTTACATATATATATATATATATATATATATATATATATATATATATATATATATTTTAAGAGATTTAACTTTATTTAATGCTTCACTGCCACTTCTGATATGTATTGGAAACTATGTAGTATGATATCCCCAAATGCCTTAATTTTTATCAGTCACAAAGCTCTTAAACTCATTCATAGCGTATTGAATTGTAGAACAAAAACGATATATTGTGTTTCACACACACACACAAATCAATACTGTTCCGAAAGAAGTCCTTATTTCCGATTGCAGTGTAATAAGTGATAAATATCATCTTTTTTTCGTGCTACCTAATGACTAATGAAAATAAAGAAAACCACAAAAATAGGAAAATGTTTAGTCTTCATAATATTTGACATAATAAGGTATGGATTTCATAACTATTTTGAAAGTATTTTTATACACTAAAATTATATTCTGATTTTTAAACATATAATAGCTGTTAAGTCAATACTTATATCGAATAACCTTTTAATCATTTAAAAATAAATGTATCGTCACAAAGCATTTGTGATTATAAAATAAGGTTATTTGATTAAAATATTTATAATTCCTCAGTACTTTGTATATTGTAATTGTTTCTTTATTCTGCATTAACAAGACCTTGGTATTGGTCGTCGGAAAGTACTAATTTGTCTCTAACCCGTAACGACGAAGATAAAAGAAAATTATGCCAAATTACATCAGCAGCTTACTTTTGTAGGTAGATTTTTTTATCCATTATGATGACAATAGTTCGCAAAGTTATCGACGCTTAAAGGTATAACTTGAGTATACATTTCATTTAGAAGAATTCAAATTAAGTATCTTTAAATCCCACAATACAAATAATATGTATTATTTTATGGTAGATTGATTGAAAAAGTAAAAAGGGAGAAAAAATATAGAACATAAAATGTTCCCAAGCTATCGACCCAAAATTTTCATGTTAAAGATGAGTGAATCTAGAGAGGATAGAGTGCTGATTCATGTGTGACGACATTCTCAACTGATCGCAATTTAAATATAGGGTAGTTTGCTTAGAGGAATTTTGAATCAACAAAAAGAGACGTATCAAAATATTCATTTACGAAACAATCATGATTGCGCATATACAAATGATGTCAATAAAACACTTCAATAAAAGTTCATTTTTTTTATCGATTTTACTAAAATATTCAGGCATTGAAAAACAAAGTTTTATCTAGGTTCAATTTTTGAAATATTATCTACTCAATAATTTTTCCACGGATACTACTGCAATTTATTTGTCCATACGGTGCATTATTCTATGAATAATTTATAAGGAATTCCAATGTTCATGACATGGAACTGGAGCACATATTTTTCCGCTAACTATTTTACACTTGATGAAAATAGCAAGAGAAGATATCTTCTCCCGTTAAATTCATTTTATTAAATTGTAAGTATTAAAAGCTGCAAGTTTATTTGAAATTTTTGACTTGTTTTCACCTAAAAAATTGTATTCTTAATTTGTGTTTTTTAAAAATTATGTACCACTTAACTATTGTAGATCATTTAGAGTGAGAGGTATTTTTAAGTAGTTTCTAAATAACGTTACATTTAGCTTTCTGTTGTATTGCATATATATATATATATATATATATATATTATATATATATATATATAAAATAAATTTGTATAATATTTCAAAACCAGAAAAAATGATAATGAACATCAAAAATAACGTAATGAATATAAGCAAAACATGAAGACAAAAAAATACAAAAAAAGGAACTAAAAAAAAAGAGCCTAGCGAGTCAGAATGCAATTTCGGATTAGGACCGAATAAGTAGGTTAGACTAGTTTTAAGGCACCAAACCCTTTCCCCCTTTTGCAACTCGGTAAAAAAACCAAAAAAAAAGAAAAAAAAATTTAAAGTATATAAAAAATTCAAAGTATAAAAAAAAAACAAAATTCAAAGTATACAAGAACTCAGAGGGGTATGAAAAAACCACTGATTAATATTCTGAAACAAATTCCCCCCAAATTTTTTAAAGCAGAGAAAAAAAAATTAAAACGAAATCTTCCACTTACAGACCCCTTTCCAAGAGAAATAGATAGATATCGAGATAGATGACAATCTTTTTTTGGGGTTTTGAATTGGTTGATTGTAAAAAATGAAATTTGCTAGGTTCTAATTTGGTTGGGTCAAAAATGTGTAAGATGTTTAAGATGTGTGGGAAAAAGATGAAAGCTGTGATATGAGTGTTATGATAAAATCTTCACAGAAAGACCACTAATATGCTGACTTTGAAATCCTATTGTTGTGTGGTGGATTTGGAATAAAAGTAAAAGACACTAATATATTTGGATGAATATAAGTTCTTTGTTAAAAGGGTATTCATGATCTAAAAAAAACATTTAAAAAATTTTTGATATTATTAAATTTGTCGATTTTGTGGGTAGTTGTTATCTTTCCCTAAAAAAAAAATTCAAAAAAATTTTTTTTGTAAATTGAAAAATGCAAGTTACTTTTCCCATGGAATTTTAATTATAAATTTAAAAAAAGAATCTCTTTTGTCAAAAATTTTACTGACTACATTATTGTTAATTAGATGCAAATTTAAATCCAAGAATTTCCATATTAGAGTTAAAGTTATTTTTAAGGAGGTTGAGATAGTCGGTAGAATATTTGGTTTATATTCATTTTTTTTACCAAAAATTATTAAACATCTTATAAGATAAATCAAGTAAGAATCATTAAAATATGGTAAATTTTCAAAAATTAAATAAAAGGTTGTAAACATACTAGCGGGACCACCCTGAGGTAACCTTTGATCTGTTTATAAAGATTCTGATTAAACTAAATTTCTTTAATACGGGTTCAAGAAATCAATTTTTTTTTTTCATTGAAGATATAGCTCATCTTATCATAAATTAACTGTAGAACCCCGAATCATATCATCAATATCAATAAAATTTAAAAAAAGGTCCTAAGTCAAAGCCATGCAGGGAAAAAAAATTAACACATCTTTGAACTCTGGCAATTTCTAAGCTTTTTTTAATTTTGCCGTGTTTTTAAATTATAAATTTAAATTTTGGAAAACTGAAGATTTTCCGACCTCGTGATATATGTTTTGTACCCATTGTGATACTACGAAATTTTATAGGGTTTTTTCTAAAATTTTTTGGGTGTTAAAAAAATGCGGGGATTTTTAATATTTTTTAAATAATATTCAGTCTTTTGTTAAAAGAAAAAAGACGATTATCATCTTCTATTATATGAATTGTTTTTTTGTTTATTAAAAAATGTGATTATTTAATATTTTACGTAAAAAATTTACAGATTATGGCATATTGAGAGACCATATCAACATTTTAATCACGGTCTTTTGGAATTTTCTAGAATTTAAGATCTTTATACATAATTTCTTTTCAACACTGAAACCCCTTTTTAATTTTCTATTGCTACATAAGATCTAAATTGATTAAAAGCCCAATTCATTCCATATTTAATAGAATTTTTAAGGGTAGAATTTATCTAAACCCTTTTTTGATTTGTTTCAAAACATAATTTTTTTTTTGTATCATCAATCAAAACCAGTCCCTTTTCCAAAAAAATTTCCCAATAAATCATTTTTCACGATGCCAAGGTTTCCCCGTGACAACGTGCTGATGGTAATCATCAATATAGTCTCGATATAAATTGCATTTACATGATTCTGTACTAAGGAGCCCGAGATTTTATTATAATTAAATATAAATCTACCAAGTTTTTGTTTATTTGAAAGCCTTTTAATAATAATATTTTAATTGAAAAAAAAGGGTATTTTTTAAATATACCAGAAAAAAATTTAATTTTGTTAAAGGATTTATTCATAAATAATAATGTACAATATTCTATAGTGTAACTTTCACTTGCATCTAATTTAATATTCATTTTTGTACTAAATAGTTATTTAAGGGCTCGAATCTATGCATACCGGAACCCAAGATTACATTTGTTTAAAATACTGTCATAATTTTTTTAAATTTAGTTTTATTCATCCAAACATAAATGATTTAATTAATCCTGTGTTATAGTTATCATCAAATTTAAGCAATTCTAACATAGATTTCCAGGGTTGTCATGTCTCTAGTAACTCTTTTTTTTCGTTTAGCTCTTTTTAAATTTCGCAATACCAATTTTAACTATTACTATTACCAATAGATTTATCAAAAAATTGAAATATATAATGAAACCCTGGGGTTTTTTTAAAAAAAATGGCAAAACATTTCCGCCATTCCCGACAAATTCAAACCCTAAGGATAATAGATCTAAATGAACCTATATAAAAGTTTTCGAACCATAGTCTCTGTTTAATGTTAGGTACTATTTTTAAGTATATGTACAGTTATGTTATTAAATCCATGTTTATTAAAGTGCCCTATCTCTATCTTAGCCTGGTTTTTTTGTATTAAACCTACTAGTATCAGACCCTGTTAATTCAATCTAATATTGATGTGTTTTAAGTCTGACCTATGTAAGCGAATTTACAAATATTGCAAGTCATTTTTAAAAAACAATTAAAAGTCTTACAAAAAATATATATCCTGCATTAATATCTAACTGTTCCTTACTCATCATGACACACGCCTTACCTTATCAGTGCAAGATTTGAATTTTAGTTTTAAATCATGGATATCTCTGAAAAACCTAGTTTCCCAAAATGTTTTAAAATCCTTATCTCTTTGTTTTTTTTTATACTATCTAAAAATGAACATTACGTTTTGCTGTAAGAGATAAATTTTTTATAAAATTTAGAGTTCCAAAAATTGAGTTTTAAAATTTACCATGCAAATTTTTTAAAAGGAAAAAAAATTTGATTTTCAAAAAAACTAAATTTTTGTATTTTTTTAAAAATTTTTTGTTTTTTTTATGCCAACTCAAAATTTTTGGCCAAATTTTCCCCAATCATCTAAATTCATATCAAAACATATACCAAATCTCAAATATAAGGGCTCTACAAAAATAAATGGGTGACGGTGGCAAGATACCCTTATACTGACCCCGAGCAATGTCATACCCTGGTTTAAAAAATTGCCAGTCAAAAAACTTGTTATTTTTTAAATTCATAGTTATTTAAAAAATTAATGTACTTTAATGTACTTTGAAAAAAGCCAAATAAAATATCATTAGCAAAAACTTCCAATCACAAAAAAAATAAAAAAAGGGGAAATCTCCATAAAATCCCAAACTTCTCAAACCAGATCCAAGATTATTGTATAGGCACAAAATCAGGAGTTTGGGATAAATTTTCGATGCAAAGATAAAACAAAGAAAAAAATGAATAAAGTGAATTAAACTTAATAAAAGAAAAAATATTCATAGACAAGATTTTGGGTCTAATTTGATCTCAAAATTCCTATAAGCAAACATACTATAAATATATCCATAATTGAATAACTCATTAGTAAAAAAAATTCATACATAGATAAAGGGCCAAAGCAGCCAAATGAATGTATAAAGTATATATAAAATAAATTTTTTAATATTTCAAAACCAGAAATAATAGATAATGAAATTAAAAAAAAAACGTAATAAGAATATAAAAGCAAAAAAAATGAAGATCGAAAAAAAAAAAAGGAACATAAAAAAAAACCTAGCAGTCAGAATGCAATTTCGGGCTTAGGACCGAATAAGTGGGTTAGACTAGTTTTAAGGCACCAACCTTCCCCTTTTTCAACCGGTAGGAAAAACCCAAAAAAAAAAACAAAAAATTTTAAAATATTAAAAAAATTTAAAGTATATAAAAAAAAAAACAAAAATTTAAAGTATCAAAAAAATACAAAAGTATGATAAAACCACTGATTAAATTCAAACAAATTCTCCCCCTTTTTAAAGCAGAGAAGAAAAAAAAAAAAAAAATTATTAAAGAAAACTTCCTACTTACAGATCCCTTCCCAAAAGAATCATCTGATAATAACTTCTTTTTTTTCTTCAAAAACCCTAAAATCCAACATGGCGGCCCTTTTATCGCAACCGAGTAGAACAATAAAAAACAATTTGGGAGGAGTCACCAGCTAAGCCTTTTCAAGGCGTTCTCCCTTTTTCGTTTTCTCCAATTTAAATAGGCTTATTTACTCCAAAAACCTTTCACGATGGTAAAAGTTCCCTATTTTCATTTATTAATTACTTAATTTTAAACTAAACTTTTCAAACATGACACACACACACACACACACATATATATATATATATATATATATATATATATATATTAATGTGTAAACTTCTTTTCTTAAGCTTAATTTATCGTAACTTTATTATTGAAATTTATAGAGAGGAATCTGTTTAAAAAATATGTATTCCTTTGATAAACAACAAATATTAAGAAAATGAATTTGGAATCGATGTCTTAAACTTCAAAGAGAAAATTTATTTGATGAATTTATACTTTTCAATGAAGAAAGCGTAAAGTTAATAAAAAAGTATATTTTGAACTGTTTTATAGCTTTACTATTCTGTACTTTGTCATAAACTCGTATATTTTTAATTCTGGGAACTTTTTAATGTTATTGCAATACATTTTATTTTTACAAATATGCGTTTATTTTTATGATTTAATGTTTGACTAGACAAAACG
>BMAV01005200.1:0-55733 GCA_019973955.1 Trichonephila inaurata madagascariensis
TCGAAGTTTATGCACAGCTGTTATAATAATAGTTTAGAACAATTTATATGCAGATAGTCTAATATTTGTATGTTTCACTATTTATATTAAATGTTTCTTACGTTTCTAGGAGCGTTAAATCTAGTTAGTCTTTGATAGTTAAAAACATGTAGGATTTTATTAATGGTTTTAAGTTCATGGAGGTCACTTCTCGATATAAGTTTTGTATGTTAATTGTCAAGTTTTCCTTAAGTTCAGTAATATCCTTCTAATTAACTCTTAACTCAGACGAATAACTTCAATAGCAATAACAAATTCTTAAGTAGCTTGTAAAACTAGCATGGTGAATTTTAAACACCAAGAAAGTATGTCTAGACGCCAAATTTACCCAGTTATTAGGGAAAAAATATTAATAAAAATGTAATTAAGGTTTCTTAAAAAGGTTTAGAGATGCCTTTTAATGCATATCGGATAAATTTAGTATAAGAAAAATGATTCATACTATCAACGATTTGCATAAAAATATCTTTCTCGATGTTAGCGAAAAATTAGATACCTAAAAATACTAAGTAATATAAAATTTTTTCTTTAATAAAATGTTAATATTGCTTTTTTCTAGAATTTTAGCGTTACGTAGTTGAAGTGTTAGGAGATTAAAATAAATATATTTTAAGACTATTATTACTGAATTTATTTTAAAAAATAAAGATTAATAAACAATATTTTATGTTGAAATAATATTTTGTTTTGGAAAGACATAATCCAAAAGATAATAATAAACTGATTTTAATTAAATAGTGATTGGAAAATTAACACCACTTCCTAAAGTTTATTTTTTATTCCAGAAACAATTTTTCTGCGGAAAATAATTTGACCTTAATGTAAGTGAGTGAGTGAATATTAACGTCGCACTGTTTAGCTACACGAGGGCTTTTGGCGAAGGACCACGTAATTTTGAACCATGGTCAAGTGACGTGGTACCCACTCTCCTAACTACCACACCACACCAACGGGAGGACGTTTCAGCTCTCGACATATTTAACGTGCATCGCTGCCCTAAGGGGTCTTTGTGGGCTCTCGAACTCATGACATGCCTGCCATGGTCCGATACCTTAACCACTGGGCTACCGCAGCCCTTTGACCTTAATGTAAGGCCAATAATTTTATAAGGATGTATTATATACATTAGGAGTTAAAAGTGTTTGGATAAAGTAACTATATTGTTTATGAAGAATTTAAACATGAAAATATAATTAATTTTGAAACCAGTTTCATTCGATGTACTGATTTTTAAGAAAAATTAAAAAACCACAGCCTTGCGTTTTTTTTTAGTATCCGCCATTCCAAATCAGGAAAATTGACGGAAAAGTCATGATTCTAAAAAATAAGAATCTGTCCGAGTGCAAAATGAACGTTTTATGAAAGTACTGACTGAAAGAAACATTATATTTCGAATAAAACTTTGTGGATCTTAAGTTACTTATTTCTGATTACTTTGACAATATATTGGATTCATTCAAGGAGATCAAACAACTGAACAATCACCTGTTTTATTCCGGTTTTGTAAAATGTTTTTCATTATAGGAAATCGAGAAATAAAAAAAAAGATGCTTGAAGATTTAAAAAAAATAAATAAGTAAACGCTACATCTATACATGTTATTTACTTCTACAATTATCGATGTATAATCAATGATTGTCAGTGATGAATTTTTCAAACTATTTCATAAAAATTGTTAGATATCTCAAAATTTAATTCATTCTTTGCCGTAATCCTCAGCAATTATAAATCTTTCAAGGGAAGAATAATTAGCGCAAACGAGTAGAGAAAGATCAATTTTCAAAACGAGAGAGAGAGGAGATATCCTAAAATATCATAGGTGGCCACACAAATTTTAGCCGATAGAAAGGGAGAATTCGGAACAGTATCCTTGGATTCATCAATTTCACTCTTTACATTATTTTAGCTTGTCAAAACAGAACCGCAAAATATATGTCCGTAATAGTTGTACTCGTAGTGAAATTAATTAATGGTTTTAAGTTCAAGGAGTCATGTACTTCACTAATTAACTTTTGGTCTGTTAGTCATCAAGGTACCCGACTTTCGGTTTTGTAATTTTAATTTATTCTTAATTGAGTTTTCAGCTATAACTCTGGGATAATTACATAGTTAAACTAGTCTGCTAAATGGATATTGCTAATCCAAAATTTAATAATACCTGTCTTTTACCGGCAGATTACCTAGTTAATTCAAATAAATACATGCAAAAATATTGAGGATATTCTGAAGAATATTTTTAGATAGACCTTGAATCGAAAAACTGCTATTATTTAAATGTGAAGCAAAATTTTAAAATTAGTATACTACTCGTAGAATAAAATTGATTAGGATAAAAAAAATTGGATAAATCTATACTTGGAAATTATCCTTAAAAAGGAAAAATACTACTATGAAGTTGAAACAAATTTTGCGTTAGTTACATAAAAAAAGTCTAGTAGCTACGAATTGAGCGTAAGAATCAAGTGTTGCAAAGTCCGTGAGCATTATTTATGGTTAAGATTTCAAGTAGTGAGTTGATGTTAGAATATCTTTGAGAAGATATAAAAGCCATTTTAACAGCTGACTAAATATGAACGATATCACAGCATAGGGCTAAGAGAAAATGAGTATTTTATTTCAGTGATATTGCAGAAGGACTTGGTAGGAATGCATCCAATGTCCATGATTGTTGTCAGTAGTGGAACCGGTAAAACGCAATCTCAAGAAAACTAGATTTCATCCACGTACGGGTTCACCTCTGACAGAGAAGGCAAATGTATTCGCCAAAAGCTGCAAAGCATTGAAGTACATCTGAAACAGAAATTATAGCTTTCTGATGGCACCAGAGTGACACAGTGAACTGAAACAAATCGATTGCTTGGGGAATAGCTCCCAGCCAGACACCCTGTAGAGTTCATACAATTAGCTCCGTCAGTGACATCTACAACCTTGATGATGCCATGCAAGAGCTTATTCAAATGTGGAGTGGAAATGCTTCCTTCACTGATAAATTTTTCTGTCTTGTTACCATTGAGGACTGTACATTGATAAGAAGGCCAGGAGAGCGCCTAAAAGCAACTTTTCTGTGGCTTGGAAACATCGGATCTGCATCTAGTGTTATGGATCTGGGAAACATTTTGAGGTAGGTATACTCACTCTGTCTACACACTTGTACAGCAGTCTGAATATACAAACTGTTGCACTGCATTTTATAAAATTTATTCAGGGGTGTTTTCCAGCAGCATAAGTTGCACTCTCATACTATTGTTGTAACCCAACATGATCTAAAAAGTATCGCCATATGGTCTGCCATGGCATGCTAAATAACCGTATCTTATTGCAATCGAACACGAATGGGTTTTATTGAGCCACTTTTGTAACTCAACATGCTATATAGTGCTGACGTGTTTTCTCGGCTTACTAGACCATCAAAGAGAATCAATCAAAAGCGAATATGGCGTAATTAAACAGTAACTCTGGCATCACCCACAACGAGAATTAGACGCCTCTATCGACCCATCAAGTAAAAAATACATGTAATTCCATTTTTAAATTTGTATGCGGCACTTGTACTACACATTGCATGCACGTTCTGGAGATTACACCGGTTATTAATGTGTATCATCCTTTCACGTTTCAAATGGCCCATCTCTTGCGTATAATAATATGTGGTCTTTAAACTGTAATCAAATAAATGTTACCCGGAAAAATGTACTGCCAAAATTTCATTAGTCTGTGACGCTCCTATTAGCGCATTCTCACTAATCCACATTGGGGAAAATACTTGTTTAACCCTTTCGTGGACCTTAGGAAGATTACTTCCCATCTACATGATCTTACAAAATACACCTGTGGGAAGCGCAAAATCCATTATAATATATTGGCCTTTCTGTTATATCGATGGGAAGACTAATTTCGGCTTCAATTTTGTGCCACTGCACACAATCCAGCGATTATGACATCTGTAAAACGGACAAAAAAGATGGTACTAAAGAAGTACCTTGTCCCAAAGCTGTCGCTGCCGATGTTATAGGAGGAGTTGATCGCTTCGATCAAAGAAAAGAAATATACCAAATAAGAAGAAGATCGGTAAAATGGTGCACCGTACCTTATATTTTATTATTGACTTAGCCATCATAAATAGTTTCATACTGTGGCAAGTGCATAAAAGCAGAAGTTTAGACCAGTTAACATTTCATATAGCATTAGCTCGTCAGCTATAACAGACGGATATTTCCCAGGAAAGGTCGTCCTGCTAGCTTCCAAACAAAAAAGTGTAAAATTCCGAATGATATGTGCTTAGTCAGTGTTGGAAATCATACGCCAAAAGATGGTTTCCAACTATAGACGATGTAGGAAATATAGCAGAAAGGGACAGGAAAAGGGGCCCGCTGCATGTAGGCAGAATGTGATTTCCCCTTTATGTATTGCAACATGCTTCTCATCTTTTCATGGCAAATAATCACCATTAAATTTAATTTTCTTTATGACAATAAATGGTTCCTTGGGAAGTATTCTTCTCATGCTTAAATTTAAAAGTAAACATAAAGTTCGGCAAAATAAAATGCATTTCCTTAAAGGCTATCGCTTAATAAATAATAAAAAGTAAAAAACTGTAATAAAATTCAAAAGGGAAATAAATGGCTCACAAAAGGATTAACGATTTTTTGAAGTTAAAACCACTTTCCTTAGAGAGAACGTTATTTTTTTCATTTGAGTGCTATTGAAACCACAGAAAAGTGAGTATTAGGTTTAGTCGATATGCTGCTATTGAAGTGAAATATGTGAAGTGACTATCAAAGTGATTTCTGTTAAAACTTCTTTTTCAAATAAAGAAAAAGGAGCTTTAACCGAAATATCCAGTTGAACCAGTTATCCAAGTGTTGTTACATCGGAACACACTCAGTTAGGTGCATAATTATGTCTTAGGAATTTAGAGAAGTTATTTAATTTGACTGCTTCCCCGTTTTATATCATTTCTTGACAATAAATTGATAAAAAAAATAATAAACGCAGATAATTTTATGACAGTGTCTGTACATTTTGTGCCCCAAACTTCATCCGCAACAGCTGGGTCACGACAAATCTACAAAAATTGTTCCTCGGACTTGAGATTATTTTTTTTTCTATAGTGTGTTTTTAAAGTTATATTTTTGAAGGAAATGTTGACATTGATGGAATTTATAAGAGTAGATTATTTAATATTTACAAGTAAAATAAACAAAGTTTACATTCGATTAAAACTGAATTATATTTTTAATAGAAATCTCCTAAAATATCTTAAGCAGATTTTAAGAAACAATTGACAGTAGGAATAAATTTACCCCAAAAGTGGTATACTATTTTACAACCGAGATACAATATTTCGTTATTTGAAGACGAAATCGTATTTTATTCCTGTTAGACCGAATTTCTCCATTTATTGTGGTAATTGAATTACTTCATAATAGTATCACCTTTTTTAAAAGCTTAGAAAACATTGGTTGAAATAATGATTTTTTTAAAGAAGAAATTACACTTCATAAAATAAAAATAAATAATTTAATTACTGCCTTTTATCTTGTTTACCAAGTTATTTTTAAAGTTCAGTTGGAACACTACTGCATTAAAGGTGTTTTTTCAAAAACATTTTGAGAAGTAAGATAAATCTCATCTCTATGCTACAGTGTTATTAGTTTAAAGTAAGGGATTTGTTTTTACTCTGGCATATTGGGCTCGTTTCAAGAAGATCAATCAATCCTGAAAATAAGTTTATTTATTTATGGACGAAACATGTTTTTTTCTTTCTAGGTATAAAATGAAAATTTGAGACGGGTTTATCCACATTCCGGTAAAAACTAATCATCTTGGGAAATATTGGGTCTTTAAAAATTATTATATTATATATAGCTTCCTCCCGAAGAAGAAGATGCGAACCTACAAATTTAGACTTGTATATAAAATTAAAATTTTCAAGTTAGAATGGAGATATAGGTTAGACTGCTAATGAGAGCAGTTATTAATTAAATTTCAACTGAGGCGTGGTTGTTTAGTAGCCGATAATTGTAACATTAAAGTTTACGATCTGTCAACTAAGAATTTAACTAGATTAGGTAGCTATGAAGTAGAATCTAGGCGTAAGTGATCAAATTATTTAATGTATTCTCATATTTAAAGTACCTCGTTAATTGCTTCCCATATTTGATATTTGGGTTCATCTCTTAACTTCGGTTAATTGTATTTGGGCTGTTGTTGGTACTGAGAAAGAATTGAGTTAGTTTGAATATGGCTAGTCTTCCTTCCCGACGCTCCCACACCCTTAGACAAGTCGAGAAAACATTTACAAATTAAAGAAAGGAATATATTAACCCAAAAATAGTCCATATCTTTTAATTTTGAGCCACGTTCCAATAACGGTTTCATCCCCTAAGCTGTAACACCTGCAATGGCCCCCCCACCTGGTTCATCTGTTCATCTACTCGATTTTAAATCTGTGGAGGAAAAGGTTGATCCCCCAAAAAACTACCCCATGAAAAATTTCCCAATTTATTATTACCAAACATAATAACCCTAAGACACCAACTATTCTAGGGGTGATATAACGATAGCTCAAAATTTTTATAGGGAAAAAGGGTATGGGAATCCTAATAGTTAATTTTTACTAAAAAGTTATATTTAGAATCCAAAACCCCTTTTAATTTTTATTTTACTAAAAAAAGAGCCCGTCCTTTAGTCACGCGTCAAAAATTTGGGATCCTTCCCTGCAGCAATGCTTTCACCCTCATTTTCCTTCTTTTGATTTAATTATATATATAAAATAATTTGCGCCAAGGTTTCTTCTTGAGAGAGATGGTTTGGGAAATAAACTCAATTGCGGGCCCCCAAAAAGTTTCCCCGAGGATTAACAGAAAATCAAAACCCCCGCCACATCCCCAATATCCTAACTTCCCCACAACGCAACGTGAGGAGACAAATTTATCGTGCATCAACCCCTTTTCCACGAGGGTGCCCGCAGGGGCCCCTTTTTAAAAATCTGGAAAAGGGAAAATGGTGACGGACCTCGTAATTTTGAACCATGGTCAAGCGATGAGAATGACAGCTGAGCTGTCACCTCTCTCTCTCCTAACATTCAAACCACACGACCAGAGGACGTATGATTCTCGGCATATTTAACATGCGTTGGTCCCTTCTACACGTTAGATCTTAAGCGGTACTAGACTCGAACTCATTACATGCCAGCCACGAGTCATTGCCCTAGTTTACAAGACTACCGCGGTCACGTGTCTTCAGTGGCACTAGAGCCCGAAGTAATGACAATCCGATCACGAGTTCTTGTCCCCTAATTTGCTTGCAGAAACCCCTGTGAGAAAAATATTGAATAAGAAATCCTAAGAACTTATAGATGTCAGATTCTGTATAATGGCTCCATAAATAAAATATATCTATAAATATATCATTTTGTGAAACCTGTTTATTTTGTAAACTTAATTCTGAGGAAAACTGTAACGAAACTGTATTATATAAATCCTTAAGTATTGAAACCAATTTATAAAGATTTTTAATTTTGGGGAATGTTTCTGCATTGAAAAGCATTGTTTTTAAGAGATTAAATTTGATATGTCAGGTTTTAAAATTTGGGAAACCAAATATTGAATCTTTTTTTTAAAGATTTTAAAAAATTGGGTAACCCCAAATTGATTTCAAATAAGGTATCCGACTACGTTCAAAATCGTAGTTTGAAAATAGGTGTAAGATATTTTTTGTTACCATTTAGTACCAATAATTAGAGTACACGGAAATAAATTGTTTTAAAAATGTTACAAAAAAAAATGATAATAAATGCAATATTTTGGCTGAAAAGGAAATGCTTCTATATTAATGTTTTGCCTTTATATAGCTCAGAACTCTGTACAGATCCTGAACTAGAGTTTTTCAAATATGTAACTTAGAAGCAAAAATTTGTCCACATTTTAATGCAGAAATGGAGATATTTTAACAAAAATCACCGATATTTATTTCAATTAGTAGTAACTATGAAAATAATGTGATTTTATCAAAATTCCTAGTACACATATTCTGGAGAAATTTTAGTCTATATATAAACAAACTATTGTCATTATAGAAGCAGTTTTCATAAAAAAAAAGGATATTTTTTGAAAATAGGTAGTTCTAAGTTCATTTTTTGCCAAAATGTTGCGTTTAAATATTTTTTTTATTGTAATAAAAAAAATATCCTTAAAACAATTTTATACATGTATACCAATCTATGTGACATTACTATATATTGAAAAAAATATTCCTCAGTACGCTTTTGCAAAATCATGGTTACAAACGTAATCGAGTACCCTAAGATTAAAAAAATAATGTTTAATCTTATAGAATTGCACTTCAGATTAATTTTTCCTGTTATAATAATAATAAAATATACATTCACAAAGAATAGATAATGCTTTGATAATTAAATAAAATTCTTTTTAATCTTTTTACATAATATCTAACTCAAAAAAGGGGAAAATAAAAATTTACTTTGAGAATTCTGCGAAATAGAAACACGCATTCGGAAGATATTTCTTTAGATATTTATTTGAGGATATTATTCAACAAAGAAATGTCCAACTGCATTTAATGAGATGTCAAGTTCAGGTGGCGGTAGGATATGGAAAATTCCGCTTATTAGTAAGGAGTATGGAAGAAAAAAAAAGAGGAACAATTAACATTTGCTCTTGGGAATGACTTATTACCTATTTTTCTCCTAGTGCTTTAACCTTTAAAGGGCGCATGTTACAAGAAGATGGTAGAAAACTGGGGTTTTTTTTTTTTCTTTTCTTGTTTCCAAAAACACTTTTAAATTAAATTATACAGATTCTATGCAATTAATGTATTAATTCTATATAATGTATTATTTGTTTACTTCAAAATCTAAAGTAAACGTCGAACAAAAACTATCATTTGGATTAAAAACTAAATTAATGCATGTTTGTTTAACATTTTTTTTCGACTGTCATTTCTAAGTAAATCATGTTCTAGTTATTTCCGCTATTCAAGAATTCGTGTTCGTCTTTTACACCAGTTGCATATTGCATAATTTCTTTTACAATAAGATCATAAACTTCACTGGAATAAGACTGCTCAAAATTCTATGATCGAGTTTTACTTTCAGTGCATTTTACATTTGCTTTAGCAAGACATTTGCAGTTGAATCAGCCTGGGGTTCCAGTTTTGTACATTGCGGTGATTTATTCTTTATCCAAGATGACTGGTGACTTTTAGTTTTTTTTTTTCTGCTCTTTGTTTAATAAGCACTAGAACTTGTGCGATTCAAACACCCAGAGATCCAGCAATAATCTCACCCGGATTTATTTCATTCTCTCCTCCCCTTTATCTTCATCATTTAGTTCATTGGCATCTGTGGTAACAAAGCAATTTGCTCTCATCTGAATCTGAACTCTTTAAGGATTCTAATTCTCCCTGTAACTTCAAAACCCTTTGCACTGACATAACTCTCAAGCAGGGAAATTATTATACTTTTTTACTCTTATTTATAAATAGAGAAAGAACACGTCAAATGGATGCTTATCGTCCCACTGTCCTATTTAGAGGACAGTTGAAAATAATGCGCTAAAACTTACCTAAGAACAATATAGTTCTAATTAACCACCAGGAGGATACCGAAAGGGTACTATTACATATAAAATGCCCAGCCACTGAAAAGAACTCTGAAACCTGCAAATAGATAACAAAAATCACGCCTACTAATGCAATGGCTATGCAAAATGTCCAGAGGAAGGGTTGAAACACTTAACTCATGCTAATATAAGTAAATACATACCCCTACATGTTCCAACAGGCAAATATTCACAACAAACAAGTAATGATTTCCAAATGATATTTTTCAGCTATCTTGTAAATAGGACGATGGGATAAAATGGGTTAAGAAGATCAGCGTTTCCCAACTGGAGCAGCGTCCCCTTAGAGGACGTAATAATCCTTATATGGGGAGCGCAAGTGTATCAAAATGTCGAAAATAAAAGGTTAATTTTTTTTTAAAAAAAAAAATATTAATTTACTGAAAGGAAGGAAGACAAAGTACATTTTGACATAACAAAAATAAAATACACATTTACAATGATATACTAAACTTATAAATGTTTCACCACTGTTCAACGTATTTAATAATTAATCAATGTAAAGTTAAGGAAAGTTTAATAAAATTACTAGTGACTCCTGTAGACTTATCTCTTATACAAAATTTAATACTAAACATTATAATTTGTACGGTTTATAATTAAAGTCGTATTGTAACTTTAAGTGAATGTATATTATTGAATTCAATACATTATTATTGAATTGAGGGGGCCGTGATGAAAATTATGATTGACAACTGGATCGCAAATGTTGAAAGTTAGAGATGCACTGAAGTAGATGGTTTCAACCATTGCGTTGTGCATGGTGGGGTTTAATTCATGAAATTATATATTCTAGAAGTGCTCGTGACAATAAGCATAGAGGAATGTTAAAATATTCAACAATTTTCGAAATGAATGCCCAATCATTTGCTTCCAGCCAGTATTATGCGTTCAATATCTCTTAATTTAAGTAGTATGGCTATTAGGAAACATTTCACTTGAACCACTTAATTACAAATAAAAGCACTATGTCAATGCAATTCCCACTTATACGTTTTAGAAGATATTACTATCATCTTATTCGAATTAAAAATTTTTTATAGAGAATCTTAGATTGCTTTTGACCTTAAAATATAACATTTTTTTACAATGGGTTCCCTCTCATTGTGATATCTACGAAAATGAGAGAACTGATTTTCTCGCTAAAAAATGGCGTTAGTGTTTTCCAGTATCTTCAGATAGGAATCATGTACTCTTCTACAAGCAAAGCTATTAAAAATCCGGTGAAAAAGTTATATGAAGATTTTTTTAAGTGAACAATTTAGTGCAGTGTTTCTCATACTGTGGGGCGCGCCCATCTTGGGAGCCGTGAGAACTCTACGAGAGAGACGCGAGCATATTGAAAAGTCGAAAACAGAAGATTATTTAAAAAAATTAATTTACTGAAAGTAAACAAACAAATTACATTCTGACAAAATAAAAAATAAAATACGCGTTTACACTTATAAATGTATCAGTGCTACACAATGTGTTTTATAATTAATTTGACAATACTATGTTTAGACAGTTTAATAATTACTAGTGACCCCATGAGTTGTCATACATAAAATTATATACAAAAAGTAACACTTTTCTTGAAAATTTGTAATTAAAAATTTGTACGGTTTATAATATGCCAAATAAAAATTATGCTATTAGCTTCCCAAAGCTAATCGTTTTTCCACGTAGACCCGAGTATAAGATACATATTGGGGGGAGGAATAAAGAAGGAAATAATCTGAAATAAGTAAATCCGTCGCAAACATTGTCAAGGTCCTTTTATTGCATTCCAAAACCTTCGGAAAAATGTTATGAAAATAATTATGATCGTACTTTAGAAAGACGTATATTTACGTCAGGGGAAATTAAACTTTGGCTGAGCGAGACATTTATATAGCCCGGTGGTACGTTAGAGGTCAAAGTCGTATCGTAGTTTTAGCATCAAAGTATAGTATTATTGAATTCAATACATTGTTATTTTATTAGGGGGGCGCGATGAAAATTATGATTGAATATTGGTCCGCAATTATTGAAACTTTGAGAAGCACTGATTTAGTGATAAGTCTTGGAAGGAGATTCTAAATGAGAGTCCAGATCTCCCGAGACGTTATGCGTTTGCTGGCTTCAGGCTGGGAAACCCTGCACGACGGTCTTGCGGGTCACCTATATAAACTAAAGGTCCTTCCCTCTCGAATATTGTTTGGTGCAGAGAGAATTTCCTAATCAATACTGAGCATCTGGGAATTCTCCCCGCTGTCCTGGGAACATCTACGATAGATACTGGAAGCCCAGGTAACAGTTACAAGCTATGTAATCTGACTGACTTTTTGATTGTGAGCATGTGTAGCTTCTGTTTTCTGATTATTTGTTTTATTGTTTATCTGTTATTACTCCATGTGTGTTTGCGTGGAGTGTTTTCATTCCAGAGAATGATGCATTCATCAAGTGCAACTGGTATAAAGAAAGAACTTCCATCTAAATACTTGAATACTATTATTCTATGAGTTTGGGAACTTTAGTGGATTATTCAATTCAATTTTTGCTGTACGTTTGTTATGGTACATTTTGCTGAGCGATGTGTATTTATGGAATCATAAGAACTAATTTTGTTTTTATTAAATTTTTCTAAGCTGTTTCTTATTTCCAACCACATTGAATCATATAGACTGCCGTATGTTTCCGAATACAAGCCGACCAAGAGAGTACGTTTTTTCTTCAAACATTTACATGAAACTAAAAAGCTGTGCATTAGCTGAATTGAAAAGAAAATGCTCCTGAAATTTTCAAACATATAACCATAAGGCACTATTTCTCAAACTGTGGGGTGGGTCCCCCTAGGGGCGAGATAAACCTACAAGGGAGGGGGCGCAAGTACATCGAAAAGTCGAAAACAAAGAAACTATTTTTAAAAAAATAATAATTTACTGAAAGTAAGCAAACCAAATACATTCTGACATCATAAAATACATATTTACTCTGATATAATACACTTATAAATGTATCAATACTGCATAATGTGTTTCATAATTAATTTAACAGTACTAAGTTACGAACAAGTTTAATAATTACCAGTGACCCTATGGGAATGTCACAAAATTATATGCAAAATTTAATACTTATCTTGATAATTTGTACGGTTTATAATTAAAGTCGTATTTTAGCTTTACGTCAAAGTATATTATTATTGAATTCAATACATTGCTATTGTATGGACGGGGTGCGATTAAAATTATGATTGAACATTAGGTCGCAAGTATAGAAAGTTTGAGAAGAACTGCTATAAGGTCAAAAATATTCCCAAACGGGTAAGACGAGTGGAATATTTTCCAAAGATACTGACGTAAAATAAAACTCCTGACGCCCAAAACAATAATTTTATTTATAGTAATCATATCTGAAGCTAAAACTTGTGACGGGCTCACGCGTCTTTTCTGTAACATAACCTCTGGTTCCTTGACGGCCAAGATTAATGGCAAATCTTTTCCAACCCAAATCCAAGAAGTGAAATGCAATTGTAAATGCAAATAATATACCCTTTAAAAGAACAGAAGTTTTACTAAGCAGGATTGCAATTTAGAGAAAGTTATGTTTAGAAGAGATAGAAGTGTATATTGACGGCCTACCAAAGATTAACAGATTTCTAGCCATTAATACAAGGTGCATACTATTGCACGCGTGCCTAAAAGTCTCTCTGAAAGTGATTGAACCTTAGCATGATTCAAGGTAGGACTGATTATTTGATATTAGAACTCGTAATATTATCAGCATTGAAAGTGGTCGGATAACATAATTCTTTAGATAAGTGATCCAAGTTACGCGATCAGTTTTAGCTACAGCTGCGTGTTTGGTTTATTCTCATTTAATATAAGTTTATCTAATTTATTAGAAATTTAAGTTATATTCTTAATAAAGTCATATTAAGAATTTTAAAATGTCGATTCATTTCGAGAATCCCACACCTCTAATTCACGCTGACAATCAAAGATATGGTCGCCATAAAACGACCATATCACAAACTTATCACATTTCTTCCCATTCATTTGTTATTTTTTACAATTTATGCTAGTCTTACTTTTTATAAGATATATATTTTTGTTTCGAATATGAGCATAAAAAAATTCGTATACTGAAACTACAGGCAGGATTCACCTCTATAAAAGAGGTCTGAGTATGCAATTAACTAAATGAGTTTATCTTGGCTGTTAGGTATTTCTCTGTAAAAAAGAAACAAACTCGAGAGTAAATAGAAAAAAAAAAGGAATTAAGGAAGATACCAATATCAGAAAAACCTTATCGTCAATCTATGTTCCATGTCCTGAAGGAAAAACTCGTCACTTATCCTATGCGTTTCGCCATCCCAATGATCAAATGTGGATCATACGAACCATTCAGAAACTTGGATTCTGACATTCATTTTGAAGGATTTATGTTGCTTTTTAAATTTAGAGAAACAGTTCCATTCAAAAAGTTAAGATTAAAATTGCTTACAACATGGATATAAGGAAAAATGTTTAAAAAGAAAAATGTTTTTCCTAAACTAAGATTTTCTTAGATTAGCATATGCATATATAAGCTAATCCTCTCATTTTAATTTAACAAATATTGCAAAAATTCTTGTCTTATGTGCGAGAAAAAAAATATACGGGCTCTCTTATAATTACTTTTTTTTCATATTTTATCCAAAGACTGCTTACATTTATTTAATCAAGGTTATTTTTCGAATAACTTCTGAATTATGTCATAGACATCACGTACATTGGCTTTAATGATGTATGAAATATTGTTAGCAAAACGGTAGATAAAACATTTAATGATTTTTAAATTAGTAATAAAAATACATTAAATAGCAAAACAATTTTGTTTTTGTTAGAGATGTTGAAACTTTGAAGGACTAATTGATTTTTAACATCAGAATTTAAAGCAACTAGGAATTATAACGGTGGACCTTAACATTTTGAAGCAATCTCTAATGTCAGGAATGAAACTTGAAGTGCTACTCCATTCTCCACATTTCCCATCACGCTAACATGAGAATTTCCAAATCTTGATAGGTTTAAAATGAAAAACCCCATATGAGGACATTATTTGAGACATATTTCAAACCCTACTCATCAGTAATAAACCCTGTCACGACGACTTTTCGGTTATTGTAGACTTTTGAAACAATTGTATTTAACATTTGTCTTACAGTGATGATACGGCTAGCTGGTATACAAGATATAGCACACACACAACAAAACGAAACCAAGTGTGTTGCTTGAAAAAAGAGTGGAGTTGGCAACAACTGTTTTGGGGATGTCAACCCACGTACCTCTATCTATCCATGTGGCCAGTTTTCCTTTAATCGAACACTCCGGTTGGGAGTGATGCGTCATTGAGTGAATACGTGCAAAAAATGCGGGAAAAATGTCGAATTAAGATCAAGTTTCTTGTGAAACTTAAAGAATCAGCCACGAAAACATTTCAATATTAGGTTGGTGAAAAAGAAATCCATTATTTTTTGGTTAGATGGTTGTAGTATCGATATCTCGCGAAGTATCGATCAAACGATTTAAAATTTCTGCTCGTTGTCAAGATGACATTTCACACTAAAAAATTAGTTTGCTTTTTTGTTGTTTGGTCCATTCAGTTGTGAGTTACATGGTGGATATACATACACAAAATACTCAACTTTAGGAAATTTAATCCATTAGAGCTCTAATTTATTAATTAAAAATATTCAACTGTAGAATTAATTATATACACTGTTCACTTAAAATAAATAGTCAAATCGTTTTCTAAGGTCTTCATTAACATACAAAAAATAAGACACTTAACTTTTGACATTAACTATTTTTTCGGAAAAAAAATTGACAATCTTCGCAATCCGCTGAAAATCCCGTCAGCTGAAAATGCAATTTCTGCAATAAAACTATTCGCTTTCCCAGCTAAAGTAGCCATCATAGAGCCTGTGCTGCCATATATATTAGAAAAGTGTATTTAAAAGAATATTCCTGCTAAGTATCGTCAGTGTATTCGTAAAAATGGTTATTCTAAGTAATTTTAAAGTGAGTGGTACTTATAAGTTCCGTCGGTAGATAAACGGTTAAATCGTGTATAAAAAAAGAGTTTTTATTCAATTCCATGGATAAATTGTACAATAACTTTGGAGGTATACAATAGCTTCATTCTTAGAAATGCTTTCTTAAGAAAACAATATTTTCGACATTAGTCTTTGTATGGAATGCATGGTTTGTAGTATTCCATACTTTTTATGACATAAAATTTAATTCTTTCCGTACTAAATTTCTTTTGTAGTAATAGTAAAGGGAATTTTGTAGAGAAAATACAATGTATTTAACCAAGTTTAGTTTTCCAAAGAAAGAAAACATTCTAAACTATTATAACAAAGGAATATTCAGCTGACAAAAGAGGATTTTGGTGCAATTTATGGAGATATTCTGAGATTTGTCTGTCTCGGTCCATATAATAAACGAATTTCTCAAAATAATACGCTTAAGTTTATGTCTTTAATAGCTATGCAAGTATGGAATATATTTAATGATTCGAAGTTCAAGAATGTCGTATCTTTATCATATTCCATTAAATTTAAAAAAATCAACACCACTGTGTTCAATTTTTCTTGTAGTTTCTGAGATTCCAGACCAAAAAAAGTTTTAATAAATATTAACACAAATCTTAGACCTATGTTCAGAAAAGGAACAAAAGGAAAAAGGAAAACGTTTGATTCACACAAGTCACTTCTGCAAAATAAATAAAAAATATTCTTTTTCTTAGTTTTATTAGTTTTTATTTAGTGTTTTATGAAAGTACAGACTGGAATAAATCTTATCATCGTTCAGATCTTAAGGTTTATTTTCAAAATGCATCAGGTTTATTATAAAAAACCAACCAGTTTCAAATTTTTTTTTTTGATCAAAAAAGGATTTTTATATAGGCAAAACAGTAAAATAAAAAAATATAAAACCAAAATTAAAGAAATAAAAAAAGCTAGAGGATTTAAAAATAAACATCAATATAAATGTGGTATCTATTTAATAAAAAATATGGATACTAATGAACTATAAATCGAAAATAGAAGAAAATGTTTATCATAAAGAATTGCTTACATAAAAAAACTGAAAACGCTTCAAATAATTAAAAGTATCGGTACATTACGTTTACATAAACCATAAAATAATTCTGAACGTTACACAAACACCAAACACTTTTTTAGAATCATATTGAATCGACATATTACAGAAATAATTATGGAATGAAAATTAATGTAAAAGAAGTAATTTGAGAAATTCAAGTATCACTGATAATGTTCATAAACAAAAGAGATGTGCTTGGAAAATCAAAAAAAAAATTGCCTAGAAGTAATAAAGTTTGTGAAACCTAAAAGGAAAAACTAATTAATGAAACATAACATGTTTTAACATGAACGTCCAAATGTATTTGTTTAAGAAATTAACCAGTTAAGTGCTGCGCCCCTGTTGGAGAGCGCACAGCTATGTGTGTCACAGATATCGAGAGCGATTACTGTGCGCGGATCTATTCGCTTACCTTCCTCTAATCCTTCTGTGAAATATTTAAGCTATCATTCGCGTTTATTCACAACCAACCCTTTTGAAGAAGAAACCATGATATTTAAGATATCCGACTACGTTCGGAACAGTGATTTTAAAAGAGCGCATAAATGGATAATTTTCATGATATTTAGTGTCACTTAGATTAGAATACATGCATAAAATTGTTTTAAGGACATTTTGACAAAACAAAATTATTTAAATACAATATTTTGGTTAAAAATTAACTTAGAATAATATTTTTTTCAAAATGTTCTCCTCTTATGAAAAACGCTTCTATTATAATAAGAGTTTGCCTGTTAATAGCTCAGACCTGTCTACAGAAGCTCAAGTAGAATTTTTGAAATATATAACTTAGAAGTGGGTTTATCCATATTTTACGACAACAGAGGATAGCAATTTTAAGAAAAAAAACGCCAATAATTATTTAAATTGGTGGTACCTCTGAAAATAATATGAATTTTTCAAAAATTCTAGTTGAGCCTCTGTAGAGAGCTCTGAGCTATATACAGGCAAAATATTATTATATTAGAAGCATTTTTCACAAAAGGAGAACATTTTGAAAAAATATTATTCTAAGTTACTTGTTTGCCAGAATATTGTATTTAAATAATTTTTTTTTGTCAAAATGTCCTTAAAACAATTTTGTACATGTATTCTAATCTGTGACATTAAATATCATGACAATTATCCATTTATGGGCTTTTTTAAAATCACGGTTCCGAACGCGTAGTCGGATGTCTTAAGTACTATACCTCATTATCAATCTCCGTCTGACCTGCAGTCACATTAACTGGTAACTATTGAAACAACTACTTCATTTAAACTTTTAGTGTCAGTTTTAAATTCTATACCTTATTCAGTTATAGGCATATTATACAAATACTGTTACTGTAAAGCCTAACTTCAGAAATATGCATTTTAAGTTATGATGATTGTGTTAGAGGTCATTGTGATTTATTAAAATTTTGTAATCCTAAATCAAGGAATTATGTTGTTGTTGTTGCTCATGCCAATGTCTGACATAGTCAGATGGAAGACCCACGAAATTCATCGTGGCAATGGGTTAGATGTACACCTGTCGTTGGCCTTAGCCTTGAGCACCATACAGGTGACAGTACGATTTAGATCGGTGAAATTCCCGAAGGGACGATAAAATATTATGATAGATGTCGCCACCATCTATCTCCACCTCCACAATTTAGGCATGGAACTGAAGTGGAGGGAAATTTTCTCCAGTTCCCTGCACTCGTGATTCAGCCCAAAAGAATTTTGGACCCACTGATTTAACGATCACGTACTCCGTGTGTACTCGAAGGGTATTTGGCGGTACGAGCATCGAACCCAGGCCTTCTGGTCCGGAATCCGGTGCTCTAACCACTAGGCTACCCACGGCACTCAAAGAGTTATTTCCCTTTGTATTATAATGTTGATTGCCTTTTCCCTTATCGATACGAAAGGCATCATTATATTAGAAATTATTTAAAGTACTGTAAGTGTTATCTTTATGAAATTTATATCAGTTTCATGGGAATGTATAAAAAAATGCTTAGCTGTAAATAATGCGTTGTTGTCAGTGAAATCATAAGACGGAGACAATAGACAAGACAATAGACAAGAGATGTAAATCAAAATTAATGTTATAGGATTTCTCCCAAATTTGTCTAAAGCTAAAGATATGTTACCAGGTGCCTAGCTACCACCGTATCAGCTGTATCAATGATACTAGGCCCCCATGCTTCAGAAACCCCAAAATGCACAAGCAAAAATTCGTAAAATGTTAAGGGGCCCCAGAAGAGGGCCCAAATGAGTTTTAATGCAGGGGTCACTCAGGGCTAGCTACGCCAGTCTATGTTGGTTCACCTATACAGAATTTGCAATGATAGTTATCAAGAACACTATTTACATGAAAAAGAAACATCCTGTTTTGTAATTTAAAGAAAGCTTTGAAACAAGTGCATAAGCTCTCATTCCTTTGTAGTTTATAAACCAAAGAATTTTCTTTTCATACATGTGGCGTATAAAGCTTATTAGACAATCCTCTGACATATTTTTAAGGTCCAAGCAATTTATATTATATTATGGAAAACAGAGTACTTGGTCCTCTATATTTTAGAAGTTCTTGTATAAGGTCGATTCCAAACACTTGGAACCTTTTGAGGAGTTTTTGCTCTCCTTCACAGCAGACTCTGCTTCCTACTAATTCTTTGGTTCAATTTCCTTGGAATTGGTCAATGTTTTAAAAATGACTTGTATTTTAAATGCTTTTAAATTGATTTTTTTTTTTCAAAAACAAATTCCTAATGAAATATTCTATATAATTTTTTTTAAAAAAAATCAATGAAAAATACATTTGAAAGGAAATGTTGGTAAGTAATTTGCTGCTGCAGCATAAGCTTTCTTTATTTTACTTTCGGAAACATATTTTACTTTTGTTGAAAAAAGATTCTTAACACATTCTTGGAAAAAGTGGCATATGTCTCTCTACTTGTTAGCTAGCTAAGCTGTAACTTAAGCTAAATGTCAGCAAACGTGTAAATAGAAGGATAGAAAAACTTCCTAGTCCTAAAAGACACGTTCCAAGCTTAGCAGTTTTTGGATTAAATAACTGCATTCTTTTTATAAATGCTGAGTATGAAAACAAAAATAAATGATACTAAAGTTGGTTTTTATCTAAAGTATGAAGCTCCTTCAAACTATAAGAACTACACCACTGCGTTGAAAGAAATTGCTTTTTGTGGTATCCTATATTCCAGGCAAGACGGAAGCTTTATAAAGTAAATATTTGTCATATCCAAGGTCCATTGTCCAGAAAAGGAACAAAAAGAGAGAAAGAGCTGCGATTCAAAGAACAACTCCGTTCGAAAAAGGGATATATATTTTCTTTTCGGGGAGAGAATTTTATGAAACTACTGACTGGAAATATGTTTTATCCTCTTTCTGTTATGGATCTTAAGTAAGTGACTTATATTTTCTTTGGCAATGTATTGGATTCATTTCTAGAAGATGAACGGGTAACACATAAAGTTCTGGGCGGAAAATTGTTTTTTACTTTCAGGAAATAAATGAAATAAGAAATGAGGGTCGGTTTAAAAGAGAAATCATCTATATGAAGGGCTCTTGAGCTGTGATCAGTGGGTCCCAGGGTGTGCCCATAACCTTTCTATAGGGTCCGTGAAGGTCTGTTATATAGTGTTAAGATTACCAAATTTCCCTGACTCTGAAAGGCCTGATATGGAAGCACTTTTAAAAGAAATACTGCGCTATCTTTCACATTAACAATTCTAATTAATACAGTTAAGTATATTTATTTATTTCAAAATATTATTTTGTAATAATTTAAAATTAGTATTTTTTTAAAGGAAACTAAAACTGTCCAAAAAAGTTTGTATATGTGGCAAAGGCAGTCTTAGGATTATATAGGAACCTTTAAATCACTCAGCTATTTAATAGGATTCAGGGAGGGGTATTTAATATCTTCGGAGTTCGCGAAGCCAGCTAATACATAAAGGGGGTCATGGCGATAAAAAAAATTAAGAACTATTGATGTACACTGCTGGCCACCGTAAGTGAAACACCAAGAAAGACAAGATATAGCACAACAAAATTTACTTTGTGGGTAAAATGTTGACCAAGTATCAAATGATTAAATTTATAGACTTCTGTGAAGTGTGGTTCCTGCCAGAATCAGTAGCCAGAAGCAATTCAATCTGGTTATTAACGAAAGAACCTTTTGACAATGCGTGCCACTTGTGGTCACGCATTATCCTGTTGAAATATGGCTGTGACCAAGCCCTGAAGAAAAGGAAGGACAACTGGCTCCAACACCCCCGGAGATGTAGTGTGGCTGTTTGTACCGGCAATGCGTACTAGAGGAGTGGAGGGGTGATATCCAATACCGCCCCATACCATAATACCCGGTGCAGGACCAGTGTGGTGGTGCATAACGCAGCTGTTCAGCATCCTCTCTCTACGGTGTCTCCAGACTCGAATCTGACCATCGTGGTGTTTCAGACAGATGCGTGATTCATCAGTAAAGACAACTTCATTCCATTCTGCAGCCCACATCCTTCTTTCATCCCACCATTGACAGCGGAGATATCTGGTTCTGCGTCAAGGGTAGACCAAGCAATGGACGTCTTGCGGACAGACCACTCTGCTGTAAACGGCTTCGAATGGTACGCACAGACACTGAATGATTTGTTTCAGACTTAATGTGCTGTGCTATGGTTCGTGATTGACTGAGCAATCCGTCACTACCATGCGCACAATTTGCCTATCCTCACTCAATGTCCTCAATGAAAATGAACTAAATTCTGAAATATTCATTAAATTACCGTTGAACGTCGTTTATCCGAGCGTTTATTATCCGGAGCGTCAAATATTCGAACCAGTTTTTTCAGAGACCTTACAACGAAAAAAAAACGAAGGTGTACATTGGTACAGCGAAAAGTAAATGATTATTTTCCACAATTAAAGTAAAATTGCGACATTTTGCACCTATTTTACTTTTTCCTCAAGCACGTTTCCCGCATGTGATGATTTTCAATATTCGTATAGTGTCCGGTTTCATATACTGCATGTGGCCGCGGTAGCCGATTGGTATAGGTATCGAACCGTGGTTTGCCTTGTCACGAGTTTGAGCCCAGTACCACTAAAGACCCCCGTGTAGGGCAGCGATGTACGTTAAATCTGTCAAAAGCTGAAACATCCTCCCGTTGGTGTGGTGTGGTAGTTAGGAGAGGGGGTGACAGCTCAGGTGTCGTCCACGTCACTTGACCATGGTTCAAAATTACGTGGTCCGTCGCCAAAAGACCTCGTGTAGCTAAACAGTGCGACATTAATATTCAATCAATCAATCATTCATATACTGCATAGATCGCATTCGGTTTTCGGTTATCCGAACAATCGCGTATCCGAACGGTGTCCATTCTCAATTGATTTGGATAAACGACGTTGTACTGTACAAGCAGATCTAAATGAGCATATATTAAATTATTTTCATAGTAATTCCAATTTAAATTAATTATGCAATTGCTTTTTTTTTCACTGCAAATGATAATCAAGCAGAAAACATAAATGTAAGTAAACTGTGTATCTGATGTCAATAAAAAGTGTTGTTTCTTATGATACCGATATAACGTAATAATCGTCTTAAAATTATTACTAATCATCTATTTAGGAAAAAAAAAGCTATTGTTTTCAAATATATTTCGTGGCAAAATATTTTGAGAATTTTATGCTGTATGTCTTCGTAAATAACTGTATTAAAATAATCGGTAATAATTTTGAATCGTAACTTTTTCTTTCTGTTAGAAATATATATGTATTTTAAATGTATACACGTATTTGCTGCAAGCGTTTTTATATTCTTATGTAAAAAACAATTTTCAAAATATACAAGAAATAAGTTCAAACTTATTTCTGTAAAATCTTAAGCAAAAATAATAGTTTTATAAGCCATAAGAAATGCACTTCAAATAAGTTTGATTCTTTGCATAATTCCAATAATCAATAAAAAGCCCCTCAGCTATTGAAAATTATATGCGAATTTCGTTTTGTTTATTTTTTTCTGCTTTCATTTAAGGCGACATAATACCCAAAAAATCATCAAAATATCGAAATGTTTAGCTAATGTGTAAATACCACAAACCATTCTAATAATGCCTGTAAAATTATGAAAGCTTCATCAGCACTTTTATTAAGTTGTGGAAAAAATTTTGATGCTGATTAGCAAACTAAACCAAACTGACGTGCCCACTTTTCAGATCATGTGCTAAGAAAGTGCTTGGGGTTAAAAAATTAATTTATTTTTCACCACGCGTAAATGCATATGTGAGTTTCATGTGACAGTAACAAATCATTTCAAAAAAGAATTGTGCAGCTTATGCAGAAATTATATTTTATGTGTTGTTTAATGAAGAGCAAATGGATTTGGTTCTGAATTTGGTGTGAATTTTAGTGTGATTTTTGTGATATTATTATGACTGAAATTAAAACTTCAAAACAGATTCGCCGAGTACAAATCCTAAATCTAATTTTAATAACACTAATTGATAGTTAAAAATCTAATTTGGAAGAAAGCATAATAAAAGTTTTAAAAAACTCTTCCATTTCCTTGTTTTAGGTGACATATACTCGTACATATCTCTTTCACGAAATTTAACACAATTATTCAGATATTCATATAAATAAATGCACAGATGCAATTCTTCAAATTTGATATATTTTATCTATAAATTGTTGTTTCCAACCATGAAAGCTATGCATTTGTAGGGTTCGTTGGTTTTTGCTTTCATTTGTGCAATTTTGTTTCTTTTACATAATTATTATTCCAAGATATTGTTTAATTGTTCAAAATGTCTGCAATTCTTATGTTAAGTAGTGTTAAATATATACATATAAGCTAAGTAACATTTCAAAAATGTTTCAGACTATTTCATGAATATTATATCCTGCTATTCATGGAATGAAACTGCAAGCTAATATTTTTGCATGTTGAATTTTTGATCAAATACTATTATTGAAAACCCTAAGCGTTTTTCATTATTGAAGTAGGGATGTGAGTTATTTATAAATATTCTGGAAATATAAATCTGGTAAAATTGTGTATGGAATTAACTCTAAGATGTGTAATAATTTTTTTAAATATTTCCAAAATCTCCATTAATGCTTTTTAGAGATTTTTTGCATGTTTCAGAAAAAAATAATAATATCAAAATAAAGAGCAGAAGCATAACAAAACCCACATACTCAGTTTTAAGTAGAATAGTATAAGGTACTTCGAAAAAAATTTTGAAAGAAAACATGGATATTTGAAAAAACCCTTAAGAATATTCAAAAACCGTTAGAAACTTTTGAAAAAAAATTAAATAATACAAACATTTCACAATAAATTTGAAATTTTTATATGGCATTAATCAATAATAATCTTAATGAAATACAAAATTATTATACCAAATTTCAAAAGTCTAAATGGGAAAAGCTAATTGGTCGAGGTTTTATCGTGTGGAATATATCTCAAAACATAAAGAAACATTCGAAAGATTTTCCTTGAGATATGCGGGGGTTGCAGCTATTATTCAACAAAGGAAGAAACATCAAAGAATATTTAATGATATGTCATATGCAGTTTGCTGCTTATCAGTACGTAGCATTCGAATGTCAAATCTTTAACAATTGGTTCTTGAGTAAACTTGTTAGGAGTTTATTTTGAATGTTTTGACTTTTAATGGTGGCATATCCACCATTAAATTAAGTTGTTTTTTTTTTATTTCCATTTCTTCCGTTAGAAACCGTACTTACAAGCTTCGAAACATTTTATGTATTAAAATACTTGTGCTTTATTTATTTATTTTTTGTGAGTGGCCATGGTACCCTTTACACAATTTTATTTTATTCATGTATTTAGGAAAATATTTACATGTACTATTATTTGGACACACATTGAATATACATTTCAGAAGAAAATCGCCATTTTTAAAAAAACAGTTATTTAACTTTTTTAAAAAAAAAAATTCAATATTTAAAATTTTTTGTTACTTACAAATTTCAATATGTGTTTGAATAGTTTTAAATGTACTTTGATATGTTTCTCACAATTCTGTGCTTGGGATACGTATTACGTTCCATAGTTTATTTTTGGAATTTTTCCCCTGTCAGACATGATAAAAAAAGTAGAAAACAACAAAATCCAACTTGATGATTGTACAAAAAGTAACTATTTACTTAAATCCGTATTTCCTGCAAAGAATAATCAAACATGTTATAGGAAAAAAAACCAAAAATAGATTCATTATATTGGATATAAAAAAAGAAGCATTAGCATTTAAAATAGGCAATTATCATGAAAAATAAAAACCTTAGGAAAAGCCCTTTCAGTTTTCAAAAATGCAGGGAGGCTACGTTTTTTTTTGGGGTGCTTTTCTGGTTTATTTTCTTCCACATTCTGTTGAATTGCTGGCTAAATTATGTAGCCAGAGCAAGGAAATTCACTACACATATTAAGAAAAGTACTATAATTAAAGTAAGGTGGTGAATAATCGATGTTTTGGTCATTTTTAGGGTAATGTGCCCAATAAAATTGAATAACGAAAAATTCTTAGAGAAAATTAAATCTGTATTCAGTACAATATTTGTGATGTTTCCTAAGCATTTTAAAACTGTAAATAAATTTTAAATAAGTTAACATTAAATTATTATTTGCGAGGTCCTTACAACTGATAAGTACCAAAATATGTAAAACATTTTTGCAAAATCGACTCTTTTTAGAAGTGAACATTAAGTTAGTAACAAAGATAGAGAATCGAAAATTATACAGATACAGCGAAAAAGATTAACCCTTTATCTACTGCATTATGACATTAGCGGCGTTCATAGTGGAAAAAACTTATAATATTTTCATTTGTGAAAGTCAATTAGCATTCATGAAATAAATAAAGTTTCATTAATTTCTTTGAAAATCCTGAAAGTATTAAATATGCTTCGTTAAGAAAACACAATTTACTTCGGTCAACATCGCTAAATTAACTGTAAAAAAAGCGCGTAGCCATATTATTATTTTTTAAACACTTTTTAGAATAGATTTGTTCGAAAAACAATTGAAATTCTGCCACAAAGAATAAAAAAAGCCCGACTAAATACAACTTTAAATTATTATATTTATCTGTTTCCAGTATAATAACTGTTTTTACGTGTTGATCGCCTCATAAGATAACTGCTACTTCAGATGTCGTAGGTTCATTAAAACGTTCGCTGTGTTCACCAGCGGGAACTTTATCTGCATGAATAATTATACGAAAATCTGGTCCAATTTTTTTGATTGCAGATTTGAAGCTTTATATGTAAGAATTATTACGTTATAACATGTCTTGCAACTTCAAAACTAAGTCTTGCTTAACTTATTGTACAATCTTGCAACGTTGTTCGATTGTTCCGCATTACTGTCTATAAAATAAATCTGTAGAAATTGAAGTTCTTCAGCAGGGGAAGGGTTACTACCAATTCAGTGGTAAACTTGGCCTTGAACTTTTAATGTAGGCATAAATCCAGTCTCAATTACTTCCTTGGAAGAACAAAATGAAGTCATTTGAAAGCAACTGTTATATCGCCTTATATTCTTCTGAAACACCTTTGCACATACAGAGTCAGATGACAACAATGCATGTAGTGGCTCATGTGTATCCCTTAACACAGGCAAAAACACCTTCCCACCACTACAACATAAACCAGGAGTTTCACCTTTAAACTTCATTGCACTGTAAAATTGATATGGGTCCAAGAATACATGACGCATCAGACTTGTAATCTATTGATGGATTGTAAGAGTAGGCAGCATTATCTTTCCAAATAGCCATTCTTGAAGAGCGACAATCACTGACATTCAAGTCTCTCTTCTCGATCTTCAGCAGTTTCAGAGATCCTTGCATCATTTGTAAGCAATTGAACTTTCTTCTTGTTTCTTGTTCTTCCATAGTTTCCAAGGCCCTTAAGCATGTCATCCTCAATCTGTTTGATTTTCTACTTGATTCTTGTTCTAGTGGAGCTTCATTTTCCCATTTTCTTCTCCTATTTTCTCTAAATATGTTTACCAAATTGTACACTTCTTTTCCTTCCTCTTTTCCTGCAACTTTAATGTTGTTTTGAAAATTTTCACGTTCCTTATTATTAGAAGAAACAAATACATAGGCATAAAAGTGTCCGGTACTCGAATTTTTGCCAGTGAAGCTTATGTCTTTAACTGTTTCAAAATGCTTCCTAAATACAGCAAAGAGATGTCCATTACGAAAAATCTAGAAACGGCAAGAAAACCCTATAACTGTTGTCAAACCAACAAAGCTAAAATCCAGTTGTTGAAAAAATTGAAAATTGCTTAGAAATTTAATTGTAAAAAATCTAAAGTGAATTGCGAAACAAAATTATTCGTAGTGCACATCACTAGGACCTATAGCATTTATGTGCCAAGTTTTATACTTCTGGGTTGCTTAGTTTGACCGATACAGGTGAAACACACACACAACTCTTTCTTTTATTAGTATAGATTAATAGTTGAAAACTCTCTGTATTGTAATATCAAATGCCATCCAATACAAGTTTGAAAAAATGTATTGAATTTCAGTGGATGAATAAAACTATTTTACTAACGACTTAAAATTTGAACAGGATATATAAATATAAAAAGTTTTAGGGAGAGAGTGAACTAATAGTAGGAATTGAAAAAATATTCCAGTCTTTCTCCATTTTTTCGAAAAATCAATGCAAAAACTCAAAGCAGAATTCCGTTGCCATTACGACTAACTAAGTCATCGAATAGGTAAAAATCCTCGGTTATTTTACCAATTGACATATTTAATTCTCTTCCAAAGGGGAATAATGGGTACACAGAAAATTAACGTCATCACAATGAAAAAAAGAACGCATGGATATTTTACAGTTCATCAAAAGATAATTAAATGAAGGAAATGAGATTTCTAATCTGGTTGCTTATGCAAATGAGTGAAACATTGATTACATTACGACCGCCAAAAAATTGGATAGATTAACTGGAGCAAGTATATTTTCGGGAATAAAATGATTGTCTATTATCAAACGTCTGAAACTTAATTGACCTCCGACTTTCTTTAATTTCGTAGTATAATTAAATGTTTTTCTTGTTTTGTGAATTAATATTTTAAAATTAATGATTCACTGCTACTCCAGTTGATTCCTTTTTTTTCTCTTGGTTTGATTTCTGCGATTAATTGCCTTGGTGTTTTGGAATATCAAATTAAAATTTTTACGCACTTAGACTCATTTCATCAGATACATATCGCCCATTTTCTTAGGTTAAATGTGTTTATCAACTTCTTACAAATTTATATTTGATTTGGATAAAATTTTCGTTGGTTATGTGTTAAATAAGTCAATTTTTAAAAACTTTTGAATTTTTAAAATTATTTTTTAAGTATGTTGTTGCTTTAAACTGATTCCATGTCCTCATTGTCGCATTAAATTACCGATTCTAAATAATTCATCACAAAAACGTAAAACAGGCTCATTTTTTAAAAAAAAATGTGATATAAACGATTCTAAACTTTTTTAATATAATTGCCTTGACTATAAAAAAAATGCATTTCCTTTTTGAAAAAAACATGAAAATGAAACCAGAAAAAAAGTGATAGGGTTTTTGAAACAGTCTTTTGGAGGAAAACGAGGTTATGATAAATTAGCTTTTATTCATCCGCTGTATGTATTTCATTTCTGAATTAAATGTTTTCTGGAAGTCCTTTGAACTAGACAACAACTCCTATGTAATGCTTTTCCTTACAACTCCGATTAATGTTGTGTGATAGCTTCACACATACCTCATAAAGTTCTAGTTAGGCCTAAATCCGTAAAAATACCGAAATATAAATGCGACGTTCAATATTGTTTTTGTATATTATACGAACGGCAAATGCTTTATATATTTCGTATTAATATAATTTATTTACTTCAGCTACTTTCTGTTTAAGTACAAGTCTTTAAACATTTTATTGTCAGCACTTGTAAAAGTCAACCTTGCAAAAAAGTAAGAAAACAAAAGAAGAAAAAAAGAAACGAGTCTTACAGTAGTCGCATATGATGTGTAACATCTTACATGTTATCGTGGTAAATACGCAATATTAACTTTTTTCTCAAAAAAAAATTAATCAGGTATGATTGGAAATAATTTTTTATCGAATAGTTATATCTTTAATGAAAATTGTATTTAATTAACAAAAGGAGTAATGCAATATTTTATCAAAAATAATTATTCTTGTTCAGTTTGGGGGAAGAGTGGAGACAATAGACTTACGATAACTAAAATATGACACATATACTTGTGATTTCAAAGTACTTAAAAATCGTTGAAAAACAGCGTCATTAACAGTACCACTGTTACCAGTCGAAACATTCTAATTTTTATTAATTTTGAGCTTGAGTTCCTCATTCATAAAAGCTGTGAGTGGCTCAGCTTTCGGCAAACTGAAGTTAAAGTTAAAATAACCACTCAAAATCAGGGGAAGCGAGTGATATTTTTTTTAAAATTGCAGAGCCTCCTTCGTTATATGGTAAAAGTACAAAATGCAGGAAATCTTTAATTTTTTTTTAACCGTTTGATTCAAAGAAATGTATACGACCACCGAAATCACTGTTTTTCCATTTTCAAATAAGCATTCTGCCGCACTTATGTCCCCCAAAATCATGACTAACGGGTTTGGAGTCAAGCGCTCGAGTGTTTGATGGCTACTAGAGTTGGACCCCCATGCGAGGGTAGCGAAAATACACAGTCAAGAACTCTCATTGGTCAAATAAAGTGGCGCGCGGTTACGATACATCCTGTTACACACATCCGTCCCTTTTCACGAAATCACTCCCAACAAATATCCAGCAACCGAGAGGAAAGATGTTACACATCAAAAAGACAAATTTTGTCTATCAGATCTAATTATCCATTAAAAATAGATTGTAAACCCAAATCAAATGCATAAGCGAAAATAAGTCTCTCATCATTACTATAAACAAAAACTACATATTTATTTCATGAGCAGTCGTACAACATTCAATTCGAAAACATTTCCTTCATCTTATGTTTATAAAACAAAAACCACGTGTATATGAGTAATATTTCTCTCATTTCGAGTAGAAGGTTAGATCTCCATGTATCTCAAATCTTCTAGGCATAGAATGTCATCTATTGCCAAAACGCTGAGCTTACAAAACGTTCCGAATGCCTGGCGCACCGTTGAGTCGTTTGGTCTACGGAGAAGAAACACTCTATCCCCTTTTTGAGTCATTCGACCTCTGGTGGTGTTTCACGCTGGCTCACATTTGGGACGTTCGTCCAGAAGGGGCTAAGGGTTTATTTATAAAGAAAAAGAATATACTGACATTAACCGAGTGCTTATGTGGACTTATGTAGTACCTGAAGATTGTATTATGTTTCTGGATTATTCAGAAGAGTAAGAAAAATCTATTAAAAAGTGAGTTAAAAAATATTCATTGTAGTATTGGGTAATAATTTTTATTACAGCCTTTTTTTTACTTTTGAGATTTTTTTATTCTTTATGGTATGTATACCGATTTAGTTTCCTTTTATTAAAGTCTTAGCTTAAAATAGCAATCAGATAATGTGAGCAATAATAAAAATAAGGACACAAATTATCTGAAATATAGAACCGTTTCCCCATTGCTTCTCTAGTGCAAATATAGTATATAGAACCGTTTTCAATCATGTACCACGTAATAATATATAAATATTTTAAGGATTCATATTCATTCAATTTAACCAATTAGTTACAAAATAAAGTAATAAAAAATACCAATTTATGTTAGGAAATGCAAATGCATGTTACACATTTTCCACTCCTGAGCAAGTGAATAGCACGTTGTCACTCTGACAGTATACGATGAATCATGATACTCGTAATTTTTGAAAAAGAACCTAACCAAAAATCCCTTCCTGCACAGTATTTTCTTCTTAAGGTAATATACGTGGTATGCTGACAATACATATACACTTTTCTCTGGTTGCAACAATAAAAATTCGTTTATTAACATTTATTAAAGATTCGTTTTCGTACTTTATAAGATAATTTTTCTTTCTATATCAGCGCGATTTTCTCAACAGGTTTTGTTAAGTTTAAGTAAGCATTTGTATGTGTTTCTTTGATATAATACAATTAATATAATTAATCCCATTTAAATATGATGATATTTTTAAATGGGCTGCACTTTGGTAGCCAAGCTATTGCAGACACGGCAAGTTTCAAAGCGTGAGAGAAATTTCATAGGTGGCACCAGCTAGTGGGCGAAACCTCTACCATATTTTTGACAATTGAATTTATTCAATTCAAACCTTTTTCGGATGATAAATTTTGTCTGGATTTAATTTTGCGGAGAGAACAACAGCCAAATTAATACTCAATATTATGAACTTAAATTGTTTAAAAATAATAAAAAAATTATTAAAAAAAATCTCCAAGTCTAGATTATTGGTGGATTTTTTACCGCCACTGTATAAATAATAATAAGTACGAATTATTTGTACACAAAATTCAGATAATAAATTGCGCACACACACATACAAAAAATATTTGATCAGCTGCGACGATATTTATGCATGTACGTTTGATTAGAGTTTCGAATGCCACACAATTTTACAAATGATGTCACACAATTTGAAATATTATTTTAAAAATAATTACTCACTGATAAATAAAGTAAAATAAAAGAATACACTTTGTTTATTATCAATACCATTAATAATAATAGGACTAATGTTTGTTTTAATATGTCATAAAACCTTAAACTGTTTGCATCAATATGCGATATCTGCATTACCTTTTTTTTTGCTAAGGGTATTTTCTTTTTAGATTTATCAATGTGCTAAACCACACAACTTGTTTCTATGTATTCGTTTGCACGAAAAATAATTTTCTTTTTTAGGATTTAATTGCATTTATTCACTCCCAACTTCACACTTAAGCCGCACAATTATTATATGCTTTGAGAGCTGATATAGCAAAGTAAATATACAAAAGATCTAAACAGCTTAAACATAGGTAGAAGCACACATTAAAGCAACGCGTGGAAAATGCTTGTATCCTCATCACGTGATTCCTACTTGGCGCCTCTTAGTCGTGAATCGACCTCATTGATTCATAGCGGTCGCATTTGGTTGACGCACTTTCAAATATGGAAAGTGAAAAGCAGCATTTTCGTCATATTTTACTTTTTTACTATCGAAAAGGTAAAAATGTTGTTCAAGCAAGAAAAAATTAGACCATGTGTATCGAGAAGATGTATTGGTATTACGCCTGCCCAAAACTGATTTACAAAATTTCGATTCGGCCAGTTTGATGTTGAAAAGGCACCAAGTTCTGGTAGGACAGTTGCAGCTGATAAAAATACAGTAAAGGCAATAATTAATGCAATCCGGTGAATAAAATGCGCACTCTTGAGTTCAGTGAAAGCTTATATTTATCGAATTCAACTGATCGTGACCATTTGAAACCCTTGGTTTAACAACCAAGTTCGGCATATGGGTTCCTCGTGTTCTTTCGGAATGAAATTTGTGTCGTCGCGTTGATGTCACTTCTCAAACATAAAGCTAATGACCCATTTTTTAAGCGCAACATCACTGGAGATGAGAAATGGGTCGTCTATAACAATATAAATCGCAAGAGATCATGGAGTAAAAAAGATGAACCGGCTTAAAGCATTTCGAAAGAAAATATTCTTAAAACAAAGGAAAGAAAAATGATGCCATCTGTTCGGTGAGATTTCAAAGGAATTTTTTTTTTGTACTTCTACCAGACAATTCAACGATTAATTCTGAAATGTATTATCATCAGCTGAATAAATTCAATGATTGACTTCATCCGAAAATTCCAGAAATGACCAATAGAAAATGTATAGTATTCCACCAAGATAATACGAGACTTCATACAAGTTTGGTAATCCACCAAAATCATTTACAGCTTGAATGGGATACATTGCCACACCAACCATATTTTCCAGATCTGGCAGACATTTTGATTATTATTTGTTCCGGTCTCTAGAAACCTTTTAGACAGTAAAACCTTTACTTTAAATAAAGAGGTCAAAATCCACCTAGATTTTTTTTTTTTTGCCAGCATAGAACAATAATTTTATGAGCGTAGAATCATGCTACAACCAGAAAAAGGGCAATAAGAATTGGTCCAGAAAGAGTATTATGTACTTTAATAAAATATTTATTCGCTCTATAAAAACTGTCTTTCAATTTCAGAACAAAAAAAATCGAAAAAGCCCAATAATAAAAATCTGTTTTCGAAGTTTGGTTTACATAACTGATTAACCAGTCCTGCAATCACCAGTATCAATTCACTTACAATAAATATTAGGTAAACGGATGTACTAAAATTAATTGAAAAAATAAAAATAAAAAATGAAGAAAAACATATATTAACAGACTTAAACTTGAATATACACCTTACTTACGTATACTTTAGTATAATACTCAAACTTGCTTAGTATTTTCTAAAATCTTAAAAATATCTGGAAGTCTGATCTGAATAAAAAAAGTCTTTAAAGAGCTACTAGATTACCATTAAATTAGGCGTATAACACGCACCCATACTTTTGAGCTCACTTTTTTAACATTTAGGTATATTTGATGTATAACGGGCACTCCCCTTTTTTAAGAAGTATTTTGAAATATACGTATCTAATACTCCTACGTTTTTATGAGATTTATTCATCCAAAGCTTTTGAAAGAATTGCATATTTCTTGATCTACAATGCTGTAAGCCAGCGTTTCTCAAACTGTGGGGCGCGCCCCACTTGAGGGGCGTGATAACTCTACAAGGGGGGCGCGAGCATATTAAAAGGTTGAAAATTAAAGATTATTCAAAACATTATTAATTTACTGAATGTAAGCAGACAAAATACTTTCTGACATAATAAAATATAAAATACACACATTTACACTGATATAATACACTTATAAATGTACCTGTACTGTACAATGTATTTTATTATTAATTTAACAATACTAAGTTAAGAACAAGTTTGATAATTACCAGTGACCCCATGGGCTTGTATTAACGATGATTTGTACGGTTTATAATTAATTCCTTAACTGTAGATTAAAAGTTACGCTTTTTGGTCCCCAATGCCACGGTTTTCCATGTAGACGAGCGTATTTTGATGTTTTATTGAGAGGGGGGAGGGGAAAAGGAATAAATAAGCAAAATCCTCTGAAATAAGTAAATCTTTTGCAAAGACAGGTTCTTTTATTGTATTTCAAAACCTTAGGAATAATTTTATGGCTAGCAGTACACAGAAAAGATCGTACTTCGAAAATACGTATATATACGTTCAGAAGATTAATACTTTGGCTGAGAGAGACGTTTATATACGTCGGTGGCACATAGGAGGTTAAAGTCGTACTGTAGCTTTAGTGTAAAAGTATAGTATTTTTGAATTCAATACAATGTTATTGTATGGAGGGGGTCGCGATGAAAATGATGATTGAATATTGGGTCGCGAGTATTGAAAGATTGAGAAGCACTGCTGTAAGCTCATAAGGAATATCATTTCTTTTAAATAGACAGTATTTTGGTATATGTAGGAGTATATGTATCTCTTATTATTTTTAAAGCTCTTTTTTTTATACACGGTACATAACGCATACACGTAAAGTGCAATCTTTTGTTTGTGTGTGTGTTTTAAAATTTTTAAACATACAAGTAAAAAGCAGATTCTCTATGAATGTAGTACCTGTTTATTTTACCATGCCACAATTTCGAAAATCTCTTCAAAAGTGCTGTATGAAAATGTAGAACATTATTTCGAAATAAATAAATATATTTTAATTTATTAAAATCATGTCAGAACCGGGTCTTATTGTTAGATCAAAGGAAAAATCTCTCATTTTATTCTATGCACCATAAGGGAATTCAGATAACATTTGAAGTAGTATTAGTCTTAGTTTAATTAAACATCTTTTAAACGAACTTGTGTATCGGCAAAACGCGAATACATTCACCGAAAAAATAACTACCGTCATAACGAAGATTTAAAAATTCAAATTCAAAGCGCTTTTCGCAAAAATTTTCCCGTCAAAAGTGAAAGGGCTAAAGCGGGGGGGCTTAAAGCTTTTTCGGCATTCCTTTTGTTTCAAAGGTTTAAAAAGCACCCAGCTGAAAACAGGAATTGCCATTCTGTAAAATGGGTTTAATACTTTCTCATTGGTTAAATAAATTTCTTGAAAGAATGTCTAAGCTTATGTGTGAATAAAACTGAAAAGAAAAATACTGAATTTTGAAACCCTGTGAATTTAGCCTGGTTAAAAAAGGGAAATTTGGAGGGGGAAAAGATTGAATGGATGGGCATATAAAAATCCCGTCCCGAAATGAAGTACGTGGAAAATAACAATAATGTAAATCTCACAAAGCGATTTTCTTAAAGAATTGTCTTATACTTTTAAAATTCAATGGGAGCCAATTTTTAAAATATTTATTGTTTGGGTTATGAAGTTATGAAGGCATTACGAGTTTTGGATTTAATTTAAGCAATTGGATTGAAGACATGTTTTTTTTAAAACCTAAAAAATTTGTAGGCAAAACCCATTTTAACGAAAATAAGATCAAAATTTTAAAGGTGCGCGTTTTACCCGGGATAAAAGTACCTTCAAAAAAAAAAAACATGTTATATAAAAAAAAAATTTAATCAATTCCTACTTTGATCAACAAAAAAAAATATTTTATTTTTTGCTACATTTTTTTTAAAAGTTACAATTAAAAAAAATAAAATATTAATATTATGTATTGTATCCAAACACAATCGTATAAAAACAGTTCAACGAATGCTTTAAAACTGAGGAAAAACTTTAAATTTTGGGAAAATTTTTAAAAGGTTGCTAATGCCAAAAAAAGATGCCAACGTGGCTGATTTTTAACTTTTAAAAATTAGTTTTAATCATTAATTTTATTTTATTAAAATTTTGTTTGTATCAAAAAATCATGTATATAAAAATTTTACTCAATTGAGCCTTTAAAAAGTTTTTTAACGATTGAAAATCACCAAGATAAAAAATAAATAAATATATAGAGATTAATTAAAAGTAGGGAAATTGAAAAAAGAATAAAAAAAATTAAGTAATTCCCACTTAGATCAAAAAAGAAAAAATTTTTTTTTAGAATTTTATTTAAAATTTGAATTAATGAAAAAATGAGACTGCAAATAAACATTAAGTGGTAATTAAATTTTATTAAAAATCTTAAAATATTATTGCCATCCAAAACAACCGTGAAAATTTCGTTCAACTGAAAATTTTAAAACAGAAAAAATTTTAATTTTGCAAGTTTTTGGGGGCGTATGCCAGTTTTTGGTGTTTTTATTTTAAAATTTTTAAAAAATTTTATTAAAATTAAAAAAATTGTGTTGCATCCCAGCAAGGTGTAATTAAATTTCAGTCAATTGACCTTAAAAATTTTTTCTAAATTGAAAAAATAGTTGTTGAAAAAAAGGATGAAAATCCCAAATAATTAATTGTTTATTATGAAAAACTGTTTAAATTTTAAAAAAAAATCCATATCTTTCGGAACTTAGAGTTGTAATTCTAGAAGTATACTATTTTTTTTCAGGTTTGGATGAAATTAAAATTTTAAAATTTAAAAAACATATACAGCGAAAATTTCATTCCTTCTTTCAAAATGGGGGTGAGCGTTTTATGGCTAATATATCTAAAAATTAAAAAAATAATATATATAATATGATTATGTTCGGAAGCATGACTTTCAAAATAGGTGGTAAAAATAGTTATTGATATTTAGAGTTTGATGAGAGTCTGGTATTATGGATTCATCGGATAATTTAGAATACCGAAGTTTCGGTTGTGCTGTTATAATACAAGGGGAAATCATAAACTGCAGAAAAGAAAGACTCTCATGATGTATTGCAGTGAGAGTTGACCGCTTGTTGTTGCACTACCATTCGCTATAGAACAAATAGTGTTCGAGATTTTTAAAATCTTTTGCAGGCAGGTTTTCAAACATTTTTGCTTACTAGTATACATGCGACTTGAATATTAATTCTAAGCGTAATGTATTATTGAAGAATTGTAGTTTGTAATACTGTGGTCGTTATGTAGCTAAGCATGTTTTACCTTTCAGTTTAAAGTTGAATTTTCCAAATTAGAGCGTCGGGTATTATGAAATACATAGTATTCCATAATACCAGACGTAAAAGTAGAGTTTTCCATATGGACCGCCAAAATATACTGAGTAAAAATAAAGTTAAAAAATGAGTTTGCAGTATAATATTGATAGCTAAACAATAGTTATTAGTTGTTAAATAGTAAGATAGCCTAATTTAAAACTAAAAAAAAACCTTTTTTTTTTAAAGTTGAATGCCTTCTATTGGAGACAAAATATAAAAAACAGGCATGAAATAAACTGGATCTTCTTCTACAATAACGTACTCTCCTCATAAAAAAAGAGTTGGAGGTTAAACTAAAAAAAATTAGGAACCGGAGGTTTCAGACAGTATATTCAAAGATTAATATTAAAAAGCACTTTGTTAAGAGATAACCCAGAATTTCTAGACAAAGAGATGACTCCAGTTTTAGCAGCATTGAAGAGTTCCACTTATATGATCGTAATTCTAAAAATGTGACTATTTTAAAAATTCTTCTTTAACCCTAGTATAGAAGTCCTAACTATATATTTCGCAAACTATTGATAAATAAGTTTTTTCATGAAAGGGTAATATTTTAAAAATCTTTCTTGCTTCATTTCCAGCCAAAAAATTGCATTTAAATACATTTGTATTGTAGTAATATCCGTAAAACATTTTATATGTATATATTCTAATTCAAATGACACTAAATATGAAAAAGAAATATTCATTTATACGCTTTGCGAAGCCACAATGCCCTTAATTCTTTATTTGACTTAATTTTCAGAAATAGTGTAGATAAGCATAGCTTTTCATTTTTTTCTTTTCTTATTAAATATCTTCAACCAGAAATGTGTTGACCAAATGACGCATTTTTCTTAATGTATGGGAATAGAACATTTTTTCTCCCTTGACAGAAAAGAATACGGTAATAATCTCGTTTTTTGTGGATTTTATATTAAATTTAAAATATTAAATCAGTGAACGAGGTTTCTAATATAAAAGTACTATTTATAGAAATATTATTAATTATCTCTTACGTAACAAAATATTTTAGTAAATGATAATATACATATAAGGAATCTAGAAAATTTTAATTATTTGACAAAATAACTCTTATAGCCTAAGAATAGCTTTTCCTATTCATTTTATATTCTTTATGTATAGCAACTGTGTGAATTTGAAAGAAAATATGCCTTTCGTATTCTTTAAATAGCATTGGGACTAGAGTTTTATATTGACGTGTCCTATACTTTTATCTTGTGCTTTGGGGAATTTATATGTGTGTTTTAATTATTTCTTGTTAAAAGTTTAATTGTTAAAGGTGGATCTGTGTTGATGCCTTAAAAGCAAATCTGCTGTATTTTACATATAATTCTTGAATAATTTTTGATATATTTTAAAAACTCCATCTTGTTAATTTCATAGACTTATCTAAGATTTAAAAGGTAATAAACCATGTATAAATGCATATATAACTTACAAGGATGAGTTTTAACATAACAACACAAAAGGATTGCTACCAGCGAGGGACCAACTTTTTGGAATTCAGCTGAATCTTGCATTGGATTTTCCAAATTTCTACACCACGAAAAATGTTATTAGTGGCCTGTTTTAATTTACTTTAATTATTCCTCATTATTTTTCAAGGAGATAATCCCCATTTAAATAAAGTCTCCGGTCAATAAATTCCACTCAAAAAACAACAGCTCTTGTGATTCCCGTGTCTTAAAAACCACAGAGATACCAACGTTCTAGATAACAACCTCTATTTGTTCTTATTTAAATGTAAATATTTACCGTAATCTTATCCGGTAGTATAATATTTCCTAGACCTAAGAGTTCGTTGATTATCTTATCAAAATCTAAAATGTGCATTTTTCATTTTGGCAGACATTCCAGAAAATCTTACCAAATGTGATGTTACCTATATTATACCAGCAATTGTAGATTGGTTCATCGATTCGCGAATGCAATAGAACAAATTGACATTTTCAAGGAATAACATTTTTTTTTTTTCGATTTCTTACCACGTTTTGGGAACGTTAATTTTTCTGATTCGTTCGTGTTGTTTTAAAATCATTAAAGTCACCAACATTATCAAGTTGAATAGACGCACACATTCTCTTATCTATGAAAGAGACCTTCTGATTGCTGTAAAATATAGGGATGAGGATTTGGAGCCATATGTTCGCTTTTTTACGGTTGTAGTTGACCTTGATTACGTGTTATTGGTTGATAACTCAAGTCCGCATAGAGTCCACGTAGTCCCACATCTGGTCGATTAATTTCTGGAAAGTGATTATAAAAGCGTCGGATGGTTTGGTCAGTCAGATCTCCAGACCCATCCCTATAATTAATGACTAGGAGGTGTCTGGGAGCGTAATTAAAATTCCCAACAACCTCTGCCGAGAACCATCCATGACATAAAAAGTTCGATTGTTGAACAAAGGGGATTAATTGCTACTGAAACTTTAAAGTTCCTTTTTCTCCAGTAAAATGTTTTGTTACGAGACCTGTACGTCTGTAAAGGGGACCATAATTTCTGTTAACCACTTCTTTCTTGTTCTATTCTGCAATTGCTGTTTCATTTCGTCATGTTCCTATCTGTGTTGCGCACTATCATGTGTGTATATTATAATTGTCAAATGGTTATCATTTTGCAGCATATGAAACCTACATACATACCAAATTTCATTAAAATCAATTCAGTAGTTCTATGGATAATCGACCAAGTCTAAAAATTCTCCAAACTTTAAACAACAGAGTATTAACTTTTTTTTTGGTATTAAATGTTTTTTTAAATTAATTTTTTTATTATTATTTAATTTAAATAGATACATTAATATAGGTTTGCGTAAAATAATTTTAATAGAATTTACAAAACGTTAAGGAATTCAAAATGGCTGCAGATCTGTAAAAGCAATGTATGGTACAATTTCAGGGTACTTATATATATGTATACTGTGTCCCACTGAGAGAGAGAACGTTCTAACGCAGAATATGAATTATTGCAATATTACTTCGTTAACAATGTAAATATTTAGAAATTAATTATTAAAGCTGTTTCCCTTCATTAAGATTGTAAGATTATATACAAAATAAGTAAAATAAAAAAATATAAAATCAATTCCTACTTAGATAAACAAAGAAAAATTTTATTTTATCTACTTTTTATTAAATAGTTACAATTAATATAAATATGTATATACATAGGACAGAATCACAATACTAAGTGGTAATTAATTTCTATTAATTATCATTAAAGTATCGTATTGTCATTCAAAACAATCGTGTATATCACTTTCAGTTCTACTGAATGCTTTGAAACGTGAGAAAAAAAAATCTTTTGAAGTTTTGACCCAAGTCGCTAAAAATGAAATCAACGTGGCTGTATTAATAATTCTTTAAATAATTTGTTTCAGTCAATTAATATTAATTAATTATAATTAAATTATCGTATTTTTACCCAAAACAATAGTGTATAGAAAATTTCAGCTCTCAAATAAGTGATTTAAAATGTGAGAAAAGAACAATTACATGTTTTGACCCAAGTCGCCAAAAGGGTCGCTAAGTCACCAAAAATAATGCCAACGTAACTGTATTTGTAATTCTTTGAATAAATAATTTTAATCAATTAATGTTTATTAGTTATAAATAAAAACTTATTGTCATCAAAAATAATCATGTATATAAAATTTCACATAAATTGTGAGCTTTAAAATGTGTTTTATTAACGATTAAAAATTCCACCAAGATAAATAAATATATAGAGAGTGTAAGATAATAGTAGTAATTGTGTGTGTGAATAAACTTAAAACACTTGGATAGATGCAGTGATAGTTTTAACTTACATAAACACACAAAACTTTTAACTTAGTTTATCCATTTTCTAAGAACACATAAACCCCTACAATTTTAAATAAAGCTTCTTTGTAAAGTGCAAACGATTTCATTGTATAAATTCCATGTCAGCCAAGATGATCGTAGAACACCACAAATTGCTTCTAATTATAAGTGCGAGAGATTTGTAGAATGCGACTCGCATTTCGGTCGTCCTTTTGTAGGATTTTCTGGAGGAGGACATAAGTATGGGGTCTGGAAAACCGTTTCCACCGTTCCCGAGCACAATTTCATCGGTTAAGTAAAACATTAATGTTAGCAGAAGAGGTTGCTGTATGCTTTATAACCTCGCGAATCAAAATTTATTGTAATCAAACAAATCAATGCATTTCATCCTTTAAAGCACGCATGCCTGTCTCGAATGTATCAGTAGTGAAAATATATCTAAACAATCATTTTGTCCTTCAAAATAATTTCTTTCGATTTGTTATATTTCGCGGTGTTAATATATGTACATTAAAATAGAGTTACTTTATTTTAAAAAGTAACGTATCTTAGAGAAAATAAAATTAGAAAAGAAAAAACACTTATACGTATTTCCCTATGTTGTTTAAAAGGAAGAAAAAATATTGAGTACTTTTTTCCTGACGTGTCTATGATAATGTTGATTTTAACTGTAAATTTTTAATTTACCGTTAAATTAACGCGCGCGCGCTTATCATAGATAATCGAACGCTTCAAGAATTATATTAAAAGTTATTCAAATTATAGTTTGTTTTTCCACGGTTGCTTCGCCTAAGCCAGATGTGCTCAGAATTTATTTAGCCGTTACACAAGCATAAGGCAAATATTTCAACTGGACCGAAAAGAAATGATAATAAATAATTTAAAAAAAAAGAAACGTTAAGAGACCAAAGCTACAATAGACCTTCAAAATATGGAAAATTGATCTCAATTTTGAATAAAAAATATTGGCTTTCATTTTAATTCTAAATTAACCTTCCTATGCAACGAGCTCACTCATTTCAAATTTAAACATTTTTATGGAGTTATGTGATGGTTTTGATTTCAGTTCATCCATGACTACGCCCTTTGGCTTATATTCTACCGTCATACCAACAAAACCGCCAATATACTTTTTTAAAAATTTGATTTCTTCTTTTGATAAATTCTTATTTAGTTTGATTTCAAGTACTACTTCATCGGGTGAAGGATTGAAGTAAATAATTATAACTGTATTTTACACATAAATCAGTATTATTATTTTTTTAATCCGTGCTTTGTCTAGTTCTAAGCATTAACCAATCATCAATAGAAACGTAACCCCTGAGAAAGGAGTTCTTCAAAATATTTTGTTTAGAAATATATTTGAACAGCGGACGAAAGTTATTGCCATATTGAAGGCTAAAAGAGTTGAATTATAGACTCGTACAAAGTAATCAATCAGAAGAAATTCCTGATCGTTTAGAGAATTAAATTTTACGCAAAAAATTGTTACCTTTTTTCGAATAAATATTTTGCCATTTCATATTGACTGTCACTGCAACCATAATAAAAAGAACACGAATGTAACTGAGTTTATAATGGGTGAGTTTAACTGATTAAAATGATTTACTTTATATTCATAACCGATTTGATACACAGAAAAATAGAGAATAAAAAATAAAAGATAGAAATACAAATTACATATTTTTTGAAATAAAATATTCTACTTTCATTATTTGGCACTCGCAACAGTCGAAATATCATGGGTTCTTGATTCTAAGTGCGATTTTTCATTTCACAGTCCAGCGGTTGTTCTTTTATGATTAGGCGACAGGTACAAATGACTTGGAGAAAAAGATGTCAAAACGGAGAAGGATTTATGGATGGAAGATGACCCCACCCTACTCGTTTGATTTTTTTTTATTTTCTATATCAAATAAGAGTACGAAAATGGCACTGAAACCTATTCAATGCATAATATTTGCTTTCAAAGATGCCTTAAAAATAACTGGGACATTTCTTTAATTATTTCCTGGAACAACAAATCACATTTTTTTCTATTTAGAATAAAAAGTCATAACTCAATACTTAGAATACGTAGTATGATCCAAATGTTCAGCACAAGGTGTAGACAATCTTACACTGAATAGTTCATAGCACCGAAGAACATCCAACTTCAGAGTATTCCACTTGGGTGACGATACACTTCTGCCAACGTTTGTATGTTGTTGCTGCCGTGTATCACAAAGTGCACAGGTTGTAATAATAAAGCAAAAGGATATAGTTAAACATTGCCAAAGACTTGAATCCTACCGTGGCAACATACATGCACGATCCAAGTAAGGAATGTCCATGATGCAGTGTTGACTATTTTAAAAAGGCCACCAACAATGGAATGACAGCTAAAATGTGTTTTAGATCCAATTGCGTGCCTGGGCAGTGCCTGAATTCCAAATATGATCTGGAAGTATCAGGCAGAATCTTCATGCCCTAAAGTACTTTGTCCTTAGTCTAGTTATTGTTGTCGTAATTTTGGCTATAATTTTACTCTGGCAGCGATAGTTTTTTCCTTGGGTTTGAAGGGTTTGAACAGAGCGTTTGGTTTGTGACTGCGATGGCATGAAAGACCGTAGTAGATGAAGTTACAGGCTCAAGTATTCTGGCTTCAATGTAAAGGGAATCGGCCATCTCATTACCTTCCATACCAACATGAGCAGGAATTTACTGGAGGGTACATGATCTGCCCAATGCACAAATGGAGAATAGAAGTGGATTGATTTCTTGGGTGAGCCCCATTTTCCCTTCCTTCATGGCCTCAAGAGCAGATCTACAATTCGAGAGCACGATAATGCCTTCGGAATTAGCGATATTTGTCCGTGTAAGGTAAATATCTAGGGCTATCCTAATTGCTATAAGTTCACAGGTGAAAATGGAAGCAATTTGTCTTGCAGAGACCTTGTGCTTTGAAGTTGTATTGTCTGGTACTTAAGAAAGACACCAGATCCATCTCTATTGCACTCTGAGGAACCGTCGGTGTAGGTAGTTACTAAAAGAAGCCCCATAAAGCGCCAATAATTGTGTCCATTACCTTACTTTTAATATGTACTTAGGTTCCTTTTTCGTATAAGGTTTAATGAAGGTCCAAAATTTTTTTAGCACAGGGAGGAGGCTTGACTGAAAAACAAGGTTCTTGAATGATGTCAAGGCTTGAGTGATTCAAGTTAATGTCGTTTCTTATGTCTTTATCACACTGAAGTGTTGAAGATATCTTAGCCTATTCTTAGCTGTCCATGAGCTGGGTGCGTGATGTGGGAGTGCATGTTTGTTCATCGTAGCCGATTTGTTTGTAAATTTAATGTGCCGTTTCCTTCTGCCTTCATCGAAGCAGAATGGCTGGGAAGCCAATCCTAGCAACCTCCCGTAAAGCCCCCTGCGATGCTGCTTTCACTTCATCTGATGACACAAAATGACGTGTATGTATATGTTTTTCATTGATAGGAACAGGCAAATGCCACACGGGACAAAATTGGTGAATAGGGGATGTGGAAGCACATTAAGGTGAGTTTTAGCGAGGAACACTTTTACCAATTGGAATCGATGTATTGGTGTGTTGTCATGCAGAAGATAACAGTCGTCACTGCCAGAAGTGAGGACTTTTACGACAAATCGATTCCCTTAAACGAGATCTTCTAGAAGTGTGTACTTTCAGTGATTTGTCCAAGTGGTCAACGACGACCTTTCAAACACATGCAGACGCGTTCATTGTATTCGATGGATCTTCGGCCTTCTTTAAAACGCGGATGTATTCATAAACCTTAGATCTCGCTGTAATAGATTCACCAAACCACGTACTTAGCATTTCCAAAGTCTCCATTGGTGCTTTACCTAAGCATTGACAGAATTTAATGTTCAACCCTGTTCAAGAAAAGCAATATTTCTTAGATCGTGGAACTAGCGTCAGGAAATAACAGCTGCGCGTGCGGTGTGGTCACATTACGTTAACTAAACCAACCTGGCCAAGTTGGGAAGGGTTGGGAGAATCAATTTTAAGTGGTTTAACTTTAGGTACTTGCTTTTGTGGTCAGCAATGGTCCCAGTCCCTGAATTTAAGATCGCAATTTCTGCACTATTAGGCTCTCAAGGCAAAATACCTAAACATTTGCTCACGAACTAGTAAAAGGAACCATAATTTCGTCACTGATGCCATTTATGTGCTTAAGAGCATGCTGCTGTACTGTCATTCCTTCTTTCAAGAATAGTTGGCAGAATTTGATATAAAGTATTTTTGTATTGCTACCAAATAAGCGTGAACCGATTATAACGTAAATTTGACATAAGACAATCATAATGCATGTATTTATTCTAGTAAAACATTTATGTAAAAAGAATGTAATTCTTAAACTCTTGTTAAACAAAATTCTGGTAATAACAATGTAATAAGGATAATATTTCACATGAAGTTTTAAATATTTTGAATAATACGTAATATTTTCCTTTGTTCATTAGTTTAATTTGATAAATTATCAGTGTAAAGTACCACATGAAAACACTGATTTCCTTTTTGGCTGATTTCGGCTATTATTATTATACTCAAAACTCAAACTCTGAAGTGCAATAGACTATGTAGAGGGCCAAGGCCTACTGTGCCCAGACCATGGACTTATACATAACAATTGGTCGCTCAGGTACATATGCAGATGTCTTGATCAGGTGGTCAGTATGAAGAGAGACCACCAGTGCTTAAGTCCCCAAACATGTTTGGTACTCATTTATGGACCCACTGCAGCGGGGGGGATGGAATCAAGGCCATCTTGAAGGACCAAGATAGCCTTGATGGACCGCTGTGTTGACCTTGCCCAACCCGATGGTTGGAACCTCGAATATGTGGTGTGGAAGCGCGATACGTTACCACTCGGCCATTGGGCCTTTTTTATTGTATATTCACAATAAAAAGTGACATGATAAATAATTAAGCTATATAATGAATACGTGTGAAATAAAATATCATCAATCTTACACGTATTTAATTATTTATTTTTGATTTTGTGGTTTTTTAATTTTTTTCATAATTTTATTTAATTGACATGCTAGATAACATAATATTATCCTTTCAAATATGTTACCGATGAATTCAAATTTGTTTCCTTGTATTTTTTTTAGTCCCAAATAAATATACATAGACATTCAAATTAATTTGATTTATTATGATTCACTGGCTCAATGGCACAAGAGAAATATATATAAAAAAATTACACTAATTAAATTTTTGATGTATGACACTAACTAATATAACTAGTTAGTCCTGATTAAGAAATAAATGATCAGTTTCCTTTGAAAGTAGTGTAAGCCCATTTTTGACAAAGAAATAGAAAACGATAACATTGAACGCAATGAGCTTTTTATCCAAAAACAATTCTCAAAGAATTACTTCAAAATTTTCGTCACTTTTTCAATATAAATTTACGTATTTAATGAAATTACAAATATAATTACTTTGAAAGTGGTGTTAGTCAACTTTCCGCAAAGATATAATATTTAGTTTTAAAATTATACTACGTAATTATGATGGATCCATTACCTTATATTCCTCCAATACATCATGACTACTTTCGACAACTTTCTCATAATGAAAAATATGAAACATGAAACATATTAATATTAATTTGTAATTAATATAATTTAAACGGCATTAAACCTGAAGAAATACTGAAATGAAACCTGTTTTAATTAATTTTACAAGTACTTTGCCCTATTTAATAAAAAAATTGATAAAAAAATGAATTTCATTCAATCGAAACTTTATAGTTAATATTTCATCAATGGATGATTTTCATAAATTGTTGCCTTTGAAAGTGGTGTAAGACATTTTAAATCAACTCAGGCATATAACACTATTTTTTAATTAATACTTTAAAAGCGATCACGTTATAAAATAATTGTATCACAATTTAGCATTTAAAATAAACATAAAATGAGAGCATTAATACCTAATAATAGTTTAAACCATTAAAATGCAAACCCTTAAATATCTCCATATAATATAAAATAGATTTCCCCACTTTCAAAGAAAACACCTCAAATGTGTGGGATTAAAATTCAAATTAATTAATAAGACATAAGCTTGAAATCAATAAAGGAGCAATTCACTGATTGAATAAGGAAATTCTAGTTCCAGCTTAACTTTAAAAATGCTATAAAAAAAATTCAGGTCTCAGAATGTTTCCAAATTTGAATTGAATTAACTAAACAATAAGGGGAAACGATATGGCGTAAGGAAAAAAAGCGCTGTTATCCAGTGCTTCTCAAACTTTCAATATTTGCGACCCAGTTTTCAATCATAATTTTCCACCCCCCCTCCATACAATAATAATGTATTGAATTCAATAATACTTTGGCACTAAGGCTATAATACGAAATTTATTATAAACTGTACAAATTATCAACATAATTACTAAATTTTGCAAATATTTGTGTATATGACAAGTCCGTGGGGTCACTAATAATTATTAAACTTATTCTTAACTTAGAATTGATGAATTAATGATAAAACATATTGAGCTGTACTGATATATTTATAACTATATTATATCATTGAAAATGAGTATTTTTTACTATCTCAGAATGCATTTTGTTGTGTGATTCCGTTCAGTAAAAATTTTTCTTTTTTTTAAATTTTTTTTTTGACTTTTCATATGCTCGTGCTAACCTGGTTGGATTAATAGGTTGGTTTGGTTATCCTGGTTGTATGTGTGTGTGTGGATTCTTAGAGAGCTGCGCGCCTCAGTTTGAAAAGCGCTGCTGTAATCAGTAAACCGCTTTGTAAGTGGCATTACTAAAGTACACTGCTGGCCACCATAAATGCAACACCAAAAAAGACAAAATGCCAAAAAAAGTTTTTTTCTAGATAACATGTTGACCAAGTATCAAATATTAAATTTATAGACTTCTGTGAAGTGTGGTTCCTGCCAAATGTAATTTTCATCCTTGTTGGGGATCCCCCGCCCACCCCCGGCATTGATTCAAAGAGACTTTGGATTTTTTTGGGGTACAAGACCGCAGCTTCCACACGTTGCAAAGTTTATATGGTGTGTCATCTGGAGGTGTAATCGGGGTCAATCGTTGGCAACCATGGACCCATTTTTTCTATCGTGAAGACCCGGAGGCGACCCGGCCCGGGGAAGCAATTCAATCGGTGATTGACGAAGAACTTTGGGAAAAAGCGGCCACGTGTGATCGCGCATTATCCTGTTGAAATAGGGCGGGGACAACCCCCTGAAGGAAAGGGAAAGAAACCTGGCTACAACACCTCGGAGATGAAGCAATGGGATAGAGGAGTGCGAGTAATACCCAAACCCCCCCATCCATTACCGATGCAGGACCAGTGTGGCGGTGCATAATAAAGTTAAAAATCCCTCCACGGTGTCTCCCGACTCGAATCCACCATCATGGTGTTGCAGACAGATGCGTGACTCGTAGGTAAAGACAAAATTTTTCCATTCTGCCACTACTCCTTTTTCATGCCCATTGCGCGGAGATGTCTGGGTTTTTCGTCAAAGGGTAGAAAGCAATGGCGCTTGCGGACAAGACTCCCTGTAAACGGCTGAATGGTACGCGCAGACACTGAATGTCTTTACAGATCAATGTGATGTTCGGAGCGGATGGATGAGCGATTCATTACGCCATGTGCCCAAATTTTCCGCCCTCCGGGAAATGATGCAAAAAGTGGATGCGATCGAGACGATGTCGGTCCGTGTCCCTCCTGCATCAACGGTCACATATTCCCTTACAGTTGTTTGGTTTCTAACCGTCCATTTCCCCAAAAAATAATCCACAATCTCGGTCCCATCCTTCCTCGGTCGAACTCGGATTCTTAATGAAAAGTGGGTCGCTGTTTTTTTCGAGACATCTTTTTAATTTTTAAAAAACACAAGAAAAACACAATTTCCGTATTTGTAATCGTCAAAATCTCTAAATCTTAAATAGCGCTTTGATGTGGCGCCACAGTCGCGCGTGATGTGTGTCTACGCTGAAATTCTAATCATTTGTATATCTCACCTCCGCTAATGCATGTTGCAAATTTCATGTTATTTGCATGCTTCCAAAGGGTGTTGCATTTACGGTGGCCAGCAGTGTAGATTCGGCTACATGTGGCATTTAAAATCGAGTTACGAAGATCATTTTGTACGAGTTCCTCATTTAACCTTTTTTACTGCTCAATGTGAGTTATTTTTTCGGTATTCTAACGAAAAAACAAGTAATATATATAAAAAAAATTAAGTCAATTCCTACTTAGATCAACAAAAAAAAAACTTTTAGCTACTTTTTGTTAAATATTTACAATTAATATAAATATGTATATACATATGACAGACTCATAACATTAAGTGGTAATTATTTTTTATTAATTATCATTTAAGTATCGTATTGTAATCCAAAACAATCGTATGTATAAAATTTCAGTTCAACTGCATGCTTTTTTAAAAATGAAAAAATCTTTTAAATTTTGACCCAAATCGCTAAAAATAAAAATAACATTGGGGATCTGTAATTTCAAATAATTAGTGTCAGTCAATTTAAATTTTTAAATTTAAATTTTAATTAAATTATCATTTTTACCCCAAACAGTAGTATATAGAAATTTGCGGATCAAACGAGTGATTTAAAATGTGAGAAAAACCTTTTAAAGTTTTTTGGAAAATTTGCCAAAAGGGTGCTGTCCCAAAAATGATGAAAAAAACCTGTTTTTTATTTCTTTAAATAATTAGTTTGACAGTAAATTAATTTTTATTAATTATAATTAAATTATCGTATTTTTACCCAAAACAATAGTGTATAGAATATTTTAGCTCAAATAAGCGCTTTAAAATGTGAGAAAAAAAACCATTTCAAGTTTTGAGACAAGTCGCCAAAAGGGTCGCTAAGTCGCTAAAAATGATGCCAACGTAGCTGTATTTGTAATTATTTGAATAATTAGTTTTAATTAATTAATGTTTATTAGTTATAATTAAAAAACTGTATTGTCATCTAAAATAATCGTGTATATAAAATTTCAGTTCAATTGAACGCTTTATAAAATATATTTTTATTAACTATTGAAGATTTTACGAAATAAATAAATTAATGTATAGAAAGTGTGAGCTAATAGTAGGAATTGAATTATTTCCAAGTCGTTCAGTAGTTGAGGCACTATTAGTAAAAAGCCACCACGGTAAGTTGTGCCACAATGAATGGGGAAAATCATTTTTTTTAATTATTCTTAGGCCAAAAACCGAAAAAAAATCAACAATGAAAATATAAATGAACTTTTTTCCTTATGCCATAACGTTTGTATCTAAGAATATTCAGTTCAAATTTGAAGCCACTCTGAGGAGTGTCCTTTTATAGCAATTTTTGAAAGTGAAACATTAATTATAATTACCCTGTATATGACATCTTAGTATTATGTAGTTATCCAAAAACAAAATAAACTTTTACATCAAAAAATTTTTCTGGTGACTCAAACAGCTAAGTATGTCAAGAAACTATCTTTAATAAATATTTAACCAACTTATTGTGCAGTGCCTTCTCTTCATTCCAGAACACAACAGAAAAGAAAGACTGCGATATCGCAAAGAGAATAACTATGGGTATTGATTCCCCTTTTCTTTCGAGTCGGACTAATATTTTATGAAACTTCAGAAGAAGGACTTATCTTCTTTCGGATGTTTTGTAAGGGAGGATTATGTTTACTTTGCCGAGAGATGAGCTCATTTCAAGGGGATGAGATATCTTAATTTTGGAAGAAAAATATTTTCCCTGGAAGAACGAAAAAACAAAAACAAAATTCAAGGAATATATCAGTGAAGATAGCGAAATAATAAGGTTTCCTATTTTAAAATAAATGTGTGTTATTTTTCTGCTGTAATGTTTGTTTTTCTTGAATTTTGAAATCCGTTCTTGTGATCTTCCGAAGATAAATGAGATAAGTTCTAATTAATGATTCCACACACACACAAAGTTATGCAATATAAGAAATATTCCACTTTTTAAAACTGGGATGGATTAAAAAATAAAATTGAATATCTTTCAAACCCCAAAATAACAGAATGGATATCTATAATTCACTTATTATATAACAGATGCTTTCCCTTAAAAATTTTAAAAAACCAAAAAAGATTTATATAGAAAAAAGCATTTAAGATAGTGCTTTAAACCCAATATTAGCGACCCGATTTTCAATTAAATTATCCCCCCCCCTCAAAAAATGTTTAATTAATAAAAAGTATTTTCACGTAAAGTTACAATACTACTTTAATTGAACATCATACAAATTATCAGGATTATTAAATTTTGTATATGACCAGCCCTTGTGGTATCTAACAATTATTCACCTTGTTCTTAACATATTATTGATGAATTAATGATCAAATATACTGTGCGGTTCCGAAACATTTAAAAGTATATTACATCAGTGCAAACATATGTATTTTATTTTTTATTATGTCAAAATGTATTTTGGTTTGTTTCTTTTCAGAAAACTAATATTCCGTTTTTTTAATAAAAACTTTTATTTTAGACATGCTCGCGGCCCACTGTTAGGATTATTACTCTCTTCTGGGGGGAGGATGACTCCTGTTTGAGAAAAACTACGTTAAGAATATCTATCAAAAAATGCATCTGATGGTTTTTTTTTTGTTTTTTATTTGGAACTATTAAACAGATGTCCTCTCAACGCAAAAAATGTTAATAATAAGCAAGATGTTAGTTTTACTTTCACAAAAAACAACTTTAACCATTAAAGCTTAAATAAATTTTATTTTCCCTGTGGCACAGCGTTTAACACAAAATTTTTTTATTTTATTTTTTCTTCATCTGTATACCAGGTAACATTTTTTTCAATTAGAAAATTTTTTATTTCTGAAAAAAAAAATCCCTTTTTGATCCACTTTAATGTATGTATTATGAAGGAATGAAGCGACAAAAAAAATTTTCTACTTCGCACTGAATTGACATTCTTTTAGGATACTCACGTGAAAAAGGTAATAAATGCCTAAAAACTTAAAGAAATGAGACAAAATAAATTAATAATTAAATTAAAAAAATAAATGCTCTCATTTTCAGGATTCATTTCTTATTTATCAGATGCTAATTAAAAAGTGGAAAATGCAAACTCTAACCTTATTGCTAAACACGTGAGCCATATTGATTATGTTTTAACGACGGAATGGTATTTGGGGAGAGATTATTTACTCTAGAGGAAAACGATTTTTAATTAGCATACTTAGTGAAACACATTATCAGGTTTAATTTCTTAGTTTTATTAAATGCTTCTGATTTGATGCGAGGAATGTTATTTTAAAATTAATGACTGATTTAATTCGTTTTACTTCTTGTCTCTTTAATTTAATGGTAAGATTTAAGGAGTAGTCTAGTTAGTTGCTTTATTAAATTCATTTTACTTTAATGCAGTGAAAAAAAATTCAAAACTTAGCATTATTTTCATTGTTTAGCAGTGTCATTATGTTTCGACTTAATTTGGAGAGACACATTTTATCAATATCAAATATACAATAAAACAAATATCTTTGTTTTTCAAATAAGTGTTTCTAATATATATTACCTTAAAATATATTTATTTATATAAAAGTTATGCTACAGCGAAGTATTTAATTATTTCTAAACTCTTTGTTTTATTAAATATTTTTAATGGTTTCAATAAAAATGCTAATACTTAGGAATGATTAAAAAACTACTAATTTTTAGGTTTATAAAATTATTTTTGCTTGTTTTATAAAGGTTTTGTTACAGAGTTTATTGAAATTTTATTTCAAAATTGTTAAACTACAACCATATAGACGCACACAATACAAGTGTACCTTAATAACTTTTTTCAAAATGCATGAACAAAAGTATGATTTCGTATAGCTATCCTTCTGTCATTCGAAACTTTAATTTAATGGAAGTTGTTTTTGAATTTATTTCTTATTTTTATTAAAAGAAATAATGCATGTCTAGTCTTTGAATTTTATTTTAGAATTTGAAAAAAAGTGAATTGAAGCTCACCGCTTAAGGAAAGTTATATAATTTATTTAAACTTTATCGTAAAATGTAAATATATATATATATATATATATATAATTGTTTGTATGCATATGTATGTAATATTATGTATATTGTATTTGTGTATATATGTGAGTATGTACATTACTTGCCATTATAATTTCTACACCAGGAAAAAATGCAGATAACAAAATGATATTATTGGACAGAAATATTATACTGGAAATAACAAGTGATTAAATTTTTAATAAATTTGAATGCATAGCTCCTCAAAAATAAGTATCCAGAACTATCACCTCTGGCAGTAATAACAGTACTTATACGCCTTGGCATTAAGTCAAACAGGGTTTGGATGGCATTCGGGTAACGAAAATGCAGCTCCCCGATGTATAACTCATCCCCCGTTCGGCGGGGGTGACGAGATAGTCGCTCGACAACCATGAACAAGTCGGGAAGGGCGGCTGGGGGAAAACAAACATTTTCCTTCAAGGAAAGTCTAAACAATACCTGGAATATGTTGCCGTGCATTATCCTGCTGAAACGTAGGGATTCGCAGGGCTGGAATAAAGAGTAGAGCTCTACGGGTCGCAACACATCAGAACTGTAATGTGCACTGTTCAAAGTACCGTCAATGCAAAGAAAAGTTGATCGAGACATATATCCAATAACACCCCATACCATCAAGTCGGGTGATGAGCCCGCGTATGATGACGAATACGCACTGCCAATTTGCGTTCACCACGAGGCCACCGAACACGGAAAGAAGGTTTTCTTTTAAAAGTTCGGGTTCATCTGAAAAAAGTGACGTAAGCTCAGGTCCGTTGTTGATCGCACCGTTGAAGACACTCCTGTCTGTGCTGCGGCATTAAGAAAAGCCGTAGCCATGGTCTCAGAGTTGAATGTCCATGCTTTTGTAAACATCATCGAACTGTTCGTGCAGACACGCTGTCTTTCAAACGACCTCAATTTTGTACAAGGGGTGACGGGCTGCCATCTTTAAAAACCTTCCCGGGTTGGGATGCCTATCTTCTGGCAACCGTCATAAAGGGGGTTTAGATCAACACGGATTCCGTGTTACCGTCCCGGGAACCCCATCGATTCCATTTCCCACTTATAGTCTGGATTCCCACCAAGGAAAAGGGAATTCTGGGGTACGAAAACTGCAACCAAACGCTTTTATTCGAACTTTTATCAAAACCCCCAAAAAACATGCACGTACGTTTTTTTTACACGACACATCACGACAACTTTTCACCAAACAAAAAACACCCTTTTTGGAAATTTTTGGGGGGAAAAAGGATGGGAAAAATTTCCCCCATTAAAAAAAACTTAAGGGTTTTACTACCGGTTTCCTGGGCCTGAATGCGCTGAAAAAATCAGATATCACCACACTTCTTCATTTCTTTTTTCACTTTTGCAAGCCCTTTGGTGCAAATTTTTAATGGAATTATAGGTGGGCTTGTAGGGGCTTTTTTAAAGTTTCCCTTTTTACAGTTTTCTTGAGAAGAATTTTTAATTGTTCATTATGATCCTGAACGTTTAAAAGCGTCGCAGAATATTAAATTCTTTTTATTTAAACGTCTAGTGGGAAATAAAATTTAAGTGCAAATTTAGACCCTGCAAGTGCAGGCCTCTCAAAATTTGTGGCAAGATAACACAAGATTGTATCATCCACATCGGGAAAATTTTAAAAACCCATGCTCCCAATTTAAACCCTACGCCCTTCGGGTCTTTAAAGCTGGGAGATTTAAAATTTAGCTCTTTTTAGTGACCCAGGAAGGGTCATTAAAGTTACCCTGATTTCATGACCATGACCATTCGGCTAACATGACCTCCTTGCACTTTAATGAATAAACTTCAAGGGATTTTTGGTCAAATTTTCCCCATTTTTTTCCCAGTAAATTTAATTTCTAAAAAAAAATTTTAACCCTTTAAATTCTATTTTCTGCCCAATATTCGTCGGGAAATTTAACTTGGATCTAAAATTTATATGAGATTATATTTTTAAAAGGGATCCCCCTCCGGAACGGATTTTCAAAAGCGTATAAATGGATAATATTTATATATTTAGCGTCCCATATTAGAAAATTTTAAAAATTGTTTTAAAGTATTTTAAAAAAAAAAAAATTTAATCAATATTTTGAAAAAAATAAAAAGAAAGACCAATATTCAAAATATTCTCCTTTTTTTGAAATATGCTACTATTTAAAAATATATTGCCGTATATAGCTCAGACATCACAAGGGGTCTAAAATTTTTGAAAAATATAAATTTTGGGTTTATCCATGTTTTTCCGGGAAAGGGGAGAAATTTTAAGAAAAAAACACCGTATATTTAAATTGGTTGCCTAAAAATTAATGTGAATTTTTCAAAAAAAAATTAGAATCTGGAGAAATCTTTTTCAAAATATTATTTTTTTAGAAGCATTTTTTTAAAAAAAGGAAAACATTTTGAAAAAGTTTTTTAAGTTAATTTTTGCCAAAAATTTTATTTAAATAATTTTTTTTTTTTAAAATGTCCAAAAAACTTTACACATGCATCCAATCAAAAGACAGTAAACATGAAAATTATCCATTTATGCAAAAAAACCCCGGGTTCCAACGTAGTGATACCTTTAAAAAAAAATGTTTTCCATATGGGGAAAAACAAAAAAAAAAATTCCCAGAAATTTTATTCATTTTTCTTTTTTCTCTTTTGGAAGAAAAATACACAAAATCTATTCATAACCTGGGGGGAGGGGGGGAAGCTTTTAAATTTATGTTTAAAATACAAATTTTTTAAAAAGGTGGTTAGCGTAGCCTTAAGATATTTTAAAAAGATAAAATTATGTAACACATTAAGCATATTAAATGCATATCATGTGCAAATAAATTTATCCAACTCGCTTTTGGCATACAGTATGAAATAACACTGAAAAAACACCTTACAATTTCAAAAGAATAGAAACCTGTGTGGCAGGTTTAAGTTG
>BMAV01005201.1:0-38465 GCA_019973955.1 Trichonephila inaurata madagascariensis
CTCTAGAAGACGTTTTTTTAAAACCGTTTTAATGTACCATCATTTCACATTTAAAAATACTCTTCTGGCGCTTACGTTAAACTGTAATCTTGAAGCTTAAATCAATTAGATATGTTGTCTAGAAAAATGTATTGTCAAAGTTTCATTAGACTACAATAATGTTTTCTTGGTGTTGGACCAGCGTTTCTCAAACTGTGGGGCGCACCCTCCTTAGGAGGCTTGATAACTCTACTAGGGGGCGCGGGCATATTAAAAAGTAAAAAACAAAAGATTATTTTTAAAAAATATTAATTTACTTAAGTAACAAACAAAATGCCTTCTGACATAAAAAAAAAAATTACATTTACACTGATGCAATACACTTATAAATGTACCAGTCTATACAATGTTTTTTATAATTAATTTAACAATACTAAGTTAAGAACAAGTTTGATAATTACCAGTGACTTTATAGGTTTGTATTAAAACTTATCTTGATAATTTGTACTGTTTATAATTAATCCCTTACTTACCGAATAAAAGTTACGCGATTCGCTCCCCAATGCCAACGTTTTTCGCGCAGATGCTCATATGTGATGTTTTTAGGGGGGGGGATAAATGAGCAAATCCTCTGAAATAAGTAAATCATTTGCAAACACTGTTAAAGTCCTTTTTTGCATTCCAATGCCTTCGGAATAATTTTATGAACAGGTATGCAAAGAAAAGATTGTACTTCGGAAAGACGTATATATACATCCAGAAAACTATTGCTTTAGCTGAGCGAAACGTTTATATACGCCGGTGGCACTTAAGAGGCTAAAGTCATATTGTAGCTTTAGTGTGAAATTATAGTATTATTGAATCCAATACATCGTTATTGTATAGAAGGGGGGCGCGATGAAACTGATTGAATATTGGGTCGTGAATATTGAAAGTTTGAGAAGTACTGTGTTAGACCCCATCTGTTACCGTCGGTTTGTGATGCAGACGTAAGTGACATCTGAAATAAGAGTAACTGCTATTAATGAGTAAATTAGATAATTCTTTTATAATCTTTCATAAAAGAATACTTTTTTATTAGTCTTTAGATAAAATACCAGTAAAATTTTGATCTATTCTTTAGATATAATTTTAAGACATATTTTTATGAAAATGTGTGGGAAGATGGAGTTCTCCGAAAACACTTATAAAGGATTGAGTGAGTCGAAAAATTTGAAGACCCTACTGCTCTAGATCAACATTCAGCTTAACCTATATACTTTCTAGTAGCCTAACTGTATTTACTATGTCCAAACTTCGATGTAGTGTTTTATCCACACAAGAAACAACAATAATACATCACAAGATCCTGCATTAAAGAACAGCAAAAAAATTATAGAAACTCTGGGGGTAGAATGATAGAAATACGTGGAAAGTCGTGGAAATTGTACTTTTTATATTAAATTGGGAAAAATTTGATCGAAAAATTGAGAATACAGAATAAGGAGGGTTCATTTTTTGCGTTCGACGCCATGATCGTATTCATTTGGTGAGGTGTGGGATTATGGAAAACAAAATTTAACTTCGTTACTACTTGATATTGCTTCAAAATTACGAAAACCAATTAATTGTGGCTGCTGTTCCTTATCCCAGATGGTGTAGCTTAGCTACACCCAAAAATTTGCCAAAAAATTTAAAAATAAATAGATTTTCAAACCCTAGCCAACAGTAAAAACTCAAGCAAAAAAATCTTAAGAATAGACTGAGTGGGAGGCCAAGCCTCCACCTATGACACTCTGGAAAGACTTTCTGGCTATGAAAAACTGACCAGTTAGGTGGAGCAGGCAACTGAAATCATTACGAAAGGGCAAACGACAAGCTTTTTTATGTAAAACACACTTAAGCATAACTAATTTTTATTTACATCCAATTCTAGAACTATTTTTATTTTTACAATATTTAATATAATAAAAAATGATGGTGGATAAATATGTATCTACTAAATAAATATTTTTATTCTATTTAACTTAACAAGAATGCATATACTCACATATATAAACAAGGAAAAAAAAGGAAAAGGTAATAATTTTTTTACCCGGTTAATGATTTTCTTACATTCCATTAAAAATTTTTTACATTTAGAATATAACACCTACATATTCTTACTTTTTAACTAAATAAATGTCTCCCTCAACGAATATTAAATTTAACATCTGGGGAGTTGAGATTTAAAGGCAGTTTTTATCTCATTATTGATAAAATTTATTTTTTGCTCTAGTTAGTATAATCTTTTATAATGTGAAATGGTTTTTAATATTTGTAGCAAGAAATGAATTTTATAAAGTAATTATGCTAAAAAGAGATTCTTTTGCTGCTTGTTTTTATCAAAAATGACCTGTTTTAAAAAGTAATTTCTTTACTCCAATAAATTTTTTTAAAGAAATAGTTAAAGAATTCTATCCAGGCATGCAACATATTTTTAAATAAATTTATAAATTTTAATGATAAAGTTATAAAACTGGAATTTATTCTATTAACTTATAAAACTTTAATTACACTATTTCCTTATAATTTCTTCACGTTATGACTTTTTTGTATAAAAAATACCCTTTTAATGATAATTAAAAATCCTTTAATTATCATTATTCTCTACAATAATCTTTATTGTATATTAACTTATAAAACTTTAATTACACTATTTCCTTATAATTTATTCACGTTATGACTTTTTTTTATAAAAAATATCCTTTTAATGATAATTAAAAATCCTATAATTATCATTATTCTCCACAAATAATCTTCATTGTAATGCTGGTCTTTTTTATAAAAAAATCATTTATTGTAATAATTATGGCCAAGGAGAGAAAAGGTTTTATTCCAAATTTTGATATATATTTTTAAAAAGTTACCGAGGAAGGGAAAGTTTGATCATTAATGTTGCCCAGACAGATTAAAATAAACTTTTTACTATTTTCCCTTTTTTCTGATTTCTTTGTCAAAAAAAATTGGAAAGAGCTGAATTTTTTTATTTCCGTTGATATCTAAGAATTTGTCTGAGTTGTGAACAGATTGGCCTACTTCTTTAAAATGAGATATTATTATTTTTTTTTTCATTTTTTACAGATAAATCCTTAAGAAATCGAAAATTCGCCTTATTTGAGAAAAAAGATATTTAATTTTATTTGTGTTTCTACAAAAATTATGTTTCTGCAATTGCACACTTGGTGAAAAAAATAAATTGCTTTCTAAGTATGATTTCTTCTAGAGAATATCTCCCCTTTTTACTTTATTAAATATCATTATATGTCTTATTTATATTTTTAGTTTCTTTTTTTGTATTATTGAGTATTATGTATCTGAAATATTTTTCCAGTTAAATTTTTGAAAACAAAAAAATAAAAAGAAATTCTGGTTTGTAAGCATTTAAAAAAAAATAGATATAAACTACACATCTTCATTTCCTGTAGTCTTCTCTATCTCATGAATATATATGGTAAATTTTCTGTTTCATCTGAAATAAACTTATTAGAACCATATTCCAATTTTTATTTCAAAATTAAGAAATGACTCACTCTACAGAGTAATGTGATGAAATTCTAATTAATATTAATAAAAGTTTACACACACAAGCATGTTATAATGTTAAGATACACGTATTAAACTGGCACATTTCGAAAGTTTTGTAAACGAAGTGTTCTAATATAACTGTGAATGTGATAGCTTAGCTATTTCATATCTAGATGGAACTGTAAAAACATTTTTCCTTTATACCAGATTCTTATCTTCACATACGATTGGTAAGTGCATAATGAATATTTTCTGAACAAAAGTTTTCTTATGAAATTCTATCACGGAGTAGCTACACTCGCTTTTGTAGTTATGTGAAAAGTTATTCAATGAGAAGTCCTTATCGAATTTTATGATCTATAGAATTGGCACGCAACCTCAGTTTTTATAGCTGCAGTTTTCTTCAAAAAACAGATAATGTTAAACATTCACATTAATATGAATTCACTTCATAGTGTGTATTAAATCAACTATATTCAGAATGTTGAATAGAAATTATTACTCATGCTTTCAAATTTCAATTACGTGCTACCTACTATTTTATATATGTATTCTGATTTTCCTAAACAGAAATGATTGCCAACATTAAAGTAAGAAAACACCAGTGATGAGAATTAATTTAAGTCTTGCATTGATGAAGTCCTGGTAACTTTTCTGCTCAAGAGTAATACTATACGCGGTTTTATAAGACATATGTTAAAAAATGTTATGATTATTAAATATTATTTTCTGTTAAAATATTGCAATTTAGAATCGTAACTCGTAATATTTCATGTATCAAATAACAGAAATACACAAGCAAGTGTAACTGCATATCACAACATCATCGTGTAAAGATTTTCTTATTTGATTATATTTTATATACGCTTGCTTATAAAATAAAAGTAAAATATTTGAGAAGATTTTTAATTTTTTTATAAATTTTAAAATGCATTTTGTCTGTGACTTGGAATTTTTCAAGTTTGATTTAATTAATTCTTTGTAAATTTTCTCGATTTAATTTGATTTTAATCATCTTGGCTTAGCAAAGACTTGAATGTATTATTTCTCGAAAATTTCCTTTACAACTAGTAGGAATGACCCACTTTATGCTTTAGTTACTGTCTCTACATGACATAAGACTTTCTTATACTCAATTTGTTTTAAGTGCCCTTTCTAATATCAAAATAATCATGCTTTATATGCTAGAATATAAAAGTAATTTTTTTTTTCTGATGATTTTATAGTTGTCACTGTTTTTATGTTACGGAAAAAACTGCTTAACTAGATTATACAAATATTTATCTTAAAAACTTATAATATTAATTTATTAGCCTTCAAAATAAAAAAAATCATTTTAAAAAGTCTCATAAAAAATCATTTGCATATGTTTAGAGGTTGATTTATACACTCAATGAAAGAATATTTATCTTCCAAATTATTTTGTTCAAAAGAAAAAAAAAACCTGCTCTCTTTTAACTGATTAATACAATTTACGTAATAGCTAATGGAAATATTTCTTCTTCTTTTACTTTCACTTACTTCAAAGAAAAGAAAGGGAGGATTAGTATATTTCTTAAGTTCTGTTCCTTTAATTTGCGTCTAAGACAAAAAAAAAAGGCTAATCAGTAATGCAATTCGTTGTTTACTATTAGCACAAAGAGTGTGTAGTTATATGTACGTGTATATTGTCCAACAATGCTTTCAAATGTCTATAAGTGGAATTTTATAGAATTATATCAATTACAGAAACATCAAATAAATGGAGATAGATTATAATATAAACTGATGTAATAAATGAGTATAAAAGGGGAAAAGCATTCACTTATTTAACTAATTATTTGGTGTAATGATGAAACCTTTCGTATATCATAAAAAAGTTATTTATTTTAATAGAAAATTTTTCACAATGAAAACTGTTTTCATTAAATGACAAATAAGTTTTCATGAAATAATAAAAAGGAGAACTCAAAAAATAACTTCAACCAAGAAATATACCCAAAGAAAAGCGTAGCGGCTGAGGGCCATAAGAGTTTAATGTTTAATTATCTACAATGTGTTTTAGCGGAGAAAATTAACTAAGGAAAAATAAGAAATTTCAGTATGAGTTCCAAGTGAATACCTGAAAGATTGGACCATTTTCATTTGAATCTTGCTTATCATTATTATAATTAATTTCACCCAAAGCCTTTCCTTCTCAATAAGTAATTTCGCTTTTTTTCTCTTTCATAATATAGTTTTCCATCGCGTTACAATAATGCTGCATAATCTCCCTTTTTTATTTAATATATTTGTAATTTTAGAAGGCAGCCTCTAAACTAGAATATAACTAAAAAAGAAGCATAACCTCATGCTGAATAGATAAAGGCTAATATATATAGAAGACAAATAAAGGTTAATAAAGGATAGAAATATGTGAATAGATCTATATGAGTACAGAACTTTTACAGTATGGTGTTGAAAAGTACTGTAGCATTCAACCATCAGACACAATCATGACTTTTTACATCCCCAAACTCATTTAGCGAAATGACATGTATAAAGAGCTTAACAAAATGTCTGAATGAGGATTATTCCAACAAAAGCAGTATATAATTAAGAAACATAAATAATTAATGTATATAATATAAACTTCTATCTCGCTCTGTAATCCTACTATAAAAAGTAAGCCACAAATTGGTCCAATTTGTTTTAAAACTTTGTTGAAATATTCTAACAAGAATCCTCTGCCATTTTCTGTCATTACTTTATTCTCTTTAGAAATAAACCATCTTTATTTGAAACCAAAAAAATAATAAAATGAGTGTAAAACTAGCTACACTCACACAATATTTCGCAAATTAATGGTTATTCTTCTAAAAGAAAATGTATCATCACTGTAATGAAAAGTCTCCAACTGTTCTAAGGAGGTCCACTAGATCCTTGCATAAGTTGCCTGATCTGAAAGAAATATATACATTTTCTAAAAATATAACCAAGGATACAATTGGAAGATTATTTTTTTACAAAAATAAAAGTTTTTATCTTTTATTGTTTAAATTTATTCTCAAAAAATAAATTAATTAACAAATGAATTCTTAGCAAAGTATTAATTGAAACTTTGTAAAAAAGAATTGAAGAAATTTCTATAATCACATGTGATAATAATATTAATTGATAAATTCACTAAATAACTTGAATAAAGCATTTTTTGTGATTCTGAACCTTAAATAGAGTTTGCTTAAACAAATTTTTGTTTCTCGCTTAAGCATTTCTTGTCATACTTTAGTTCAATTCTTAAAATTTTGTATTGCTTATTGTAAAGAAATGCACAAGTAAAATTTTATTTTAAAATGCATTACTTCATCAGTTTACTTCATTAATTTTAATTTAATCAAAATCTTACCGAAAATAAATGAGAATATTCTGGTAATTTCTATAACAAAATAGAAAGCCAAGAAAAACGTTTTTCAGTTTTAAAAAATATTTTTAAAATGTTTTGTTTTTGAATCTTTCAATTGTATGCAATTATTTATTTTTAAAAAGACTGACAAGACAGATTTTTCCTTTTTTTATAATCATATTACATTTATGATTGAATGATGTGGTAATTAGATGAATATTAATAGCAACTCTTAAGAATTAAAAGTATAATTTGTTGAATTTATATTCAATTTTCTCCTTTTGCCAAATGTTCAGTGATCTGCGTAAGACATAAAATTGATAAGCGAAACAAAGTTTATTTTCTGAATTCCTTATTAAATACTATCACTTTTAACCCATTTTCTTACTTCCTTGTCAAATACCATGATATTTAAATCAAACATAACTTAATTTGAAGTATGTAAGAGAGTTATTATAATATATTAAAAGTAAAAAAAACATTACTGTTTTTTAGATTAACTCCGAAAAATCAAGAATGTCATACCATTAATATCTACGAAACAAACAAAGAACTGATAAGTTATTTTTATTTAAATAAATTATACTACTAAAGTTTTTGTTTGAAATGCTTTGCTTACTTCACACATCTCGGTGATACTATGATGTTATAGAAGATCGATAGCACTTTTTGGAAACGATTTTGTAATTCATTTTCACGTTTCCATTTTGAGATAAAACTTTGGCAACGTCAGAATAATCGTCTGCTAAGGTGTACTTTTGATTGGAATTTAGAATAAAATATTTATTTTGAAAATGGCTACTTAAATGATATATGGGTCGAAGGTTATATTTTCCAAGGAGAAGTATTCCTATCAACAAATTAAAAAGTGATGTAAAAATCCCAGTTATTTCATTTCAGTCAAAGGTATTTATAATGAATTTAATTTTAAAAGGAAAAAGCGCCTAGCAGAAAGTAAAAATGAGCCACGAAACTTCAACCTAAAACAGTTCAAACGCAGGCAACTATCAAGAACGTTAAGCCATTGATCCTAAAAGAAAATCCACCGACTCAATGATTCATTGCATCAAAACTAGGAATGTCTTCTGAAACTGTAACTAAAATAATTCATAAGAATTTATAGTTAAAACAGGTGTTTAAACCTAATGTTCGTCTCGATTTTTAAAACATATCACTGAAAGAAAAGGAAATTATAGAAAAATTTATATAAAAACACCTAGATAGTTGTCACGGTTGTTGATGACTTTTTAACAATGGCAAATTAAAAATCAAAAAAGCCTCAAGAAAAGCTAAAATCAATTCACTCTAGTATCAGCAGAATTCTATAAAACCAATTTTTGAAGAAATTCTAACTTTATACGGAAAGAAAATTGATAAAGTTGAGCTTCATATAGACAAAGCCTCTAATCACGCGTCTAAGTCAACTGTCGCTTATTTAGCAAAGAAAGAATCAGAAATAGGAATAAAGTGTATCCCATTTTGAAATACGTGTAAAATCATCCTACGCTTCTGCAATGGATTTTTGTGTGATTTAGGTTTATTAAAACGAGTTATAGGAATACGGCATCCAAGAACTCTGAACAGACTTTGGAAAACAGTTCAAGAGAAATGGAGTAAAAGCGGCATGATAGTGCTAAGAAAAGTTTACGTTCATGAAAATTTCGAGCTAGACCTATTGTCAATAATCATGGCTATTAGATAGAAGCAAATTTCCACAAAAACTACGGTATTTAATGATAAAAATTAACTATCAATTTCGTTTCCTTAAAGTGGGAACGACTTTCTGTACTTGTGGTGATCTGACATACTTTTACATTAGTTTACATTAAGAAACTACCCCATCCTTAATTTTTGTATTCTTTACAATTCCCTCCTCATTCATAAATCCAACTTATTACATTTTCCCTCAAAACTTTTCTTAAAAGTCTCATATATTTAAAATGATCCAGAAGATATGTTTTACTTCGTTTCATAACACATTTTGTAGATAAATTTAGGAAAATAATAGATTGAAATCATTTTTAACTTCAGTAACAAATTTACAAATGAGCCACAAAGTTGGGGATCGAAAAATAATACGAAACAATTTAGGTGACAGAAAATAGAATGTTTCTCTTAGTTACTCTAGATAACAAATGCTATTTTTCGTTTTAAAACCGTCATAATCTAAGAATCTTCTAAGAATAAATATTTCATATTGAAAATAAAATGCGAGTTACAAATTTCAAAAATTTATTGTAAAATATATATTCCATTGTATATACAGAAAAGCGTTAGTGCATTTAATACTGCATGTATCTAAAAAGAACAAAGCTCTTTTACTGCTTTCCGAGAGAATAATTTACGCTGCTAAATAATCAACTCGGACCAATCATTTAGTAGAAGTCAATTATAAAAGAAGTAAAGACAGAGGTAATAAATATCACAGTATTCAAGGCTAATATAACACAAGCAAACACATTAAGTGGTCATCAAAAAGTAAACTTAATGTTTCTGGTTGCATTTAAGCAGATACAACATTTGACTCTAGGTTTGTCGTTGGGTAGAAGAAAAGAATTTGTTTTGTTGTAGACGATTTACTTTTCTTCCATTGGAAGAAAACGAACGTTAAAAAAGTAGAGCAGGCAATGTATGCATCCTTTATATCAATACACCAAAAAGATATCTTCTTTTTAAAGTTTCACTTTGTATATACATAATTTTATTGTGTATAAACATTGAAGAGTTTTCCTTCAAATTTTTATTCTGTTAAATTTCTATATAAAAAGTACTAAAACCTAATCAATTTATTTTATTAAAAACATTATATAATATAAATAGATCTTATACATATTATCAGGGGGGGCAAATGGAAAATATTTATATTAAATTCTTGTCTAACATTCTGGTAATGGTTCTTTGAATATTTTTTTTTCATTTAATATATTGTTACGAATTTTGTGTAAAGAATACTTAAAATTGTGTAAATAATTTATATCTGGATGTGTTATATTACTCTCTTACGTTATTTTACTTTATGTTGCATTTATTTTATGATAAAATTGTAATATTCGCAAGCAATGCCGTTCTTTACATTATAACGGCGATTCAATAGAAACTTGGTGAAGTCTTGGGGATAGAGCCAAAAGTTGGCATTGTTTTAGCGGCCACATTGGCAACATGGTGACTTTGGCGACTATAGGGATTATTCTGGAAATTACAGAAGAAATCTACTAATGTCATGAGCTATGACGCAAGCTTTGACTTTGATAGATTCTTGAGGCGTATAAATTGGGAATCACTCACCGGAACTAAGTTAGTCTTGTTTTCTACCGTTGAAGAGTAGTATTGATTTGATCGTGAAGTCGATCACAGCAGTTAGTTATTACTGCGGCTACTTTGCAGGATGAGCAAGTGCTAGTGAATAATCTTTTGCATATTTGCATTTTAGACACTGTTAGTTGTGTCTCAGGGGCGTAGAAGATGTGAAGGCCTTCCTAGATTTACTCAGCGAATGTGAATACTGTATCCTGTATTTCAAGAATTGATTTCGGACAATAAATTTCCATCCTTCTGAAGAACTGTCTTGCTCTTTGTGGCTGATTTGTATAAAACCCTTGAATCCGGTCTACATAACTATATACTTGTTTTCTACCCATTTCCAGTATATTTTCGAATTTATCACTATACATATTTTATCAATTAATTTCCTTTATCTTCAGTAAATTTCGCTTCGTTGTTTTATTTCAATAAGTACTTCTTAGCCTATTTTCTTAATTTCTTTTTTGAAATTTTGCCATGATTTTTCCCAAACATTTTAACTTTAAAAACACAACATTTCATTTATTCTTCTGCTCTTATTCTCGTTTCTAGGGTAATCATGCTATAGCAGTTTTGGTATTTTTATTAATATTGCACATTTTAAAGGATACTAACTTTGTAACAAGATTTGGACGTCAACAACAATATTTTACACTTATACTATATCTGCTCTTCAATTATAAAGAGCAATAAAGTTTTTCTTAAAAAAAAAAAAAAGAAAGAAACACATGTGAAAATTTTTCCGGTTAAAAAAAATAATTCCTCAAACCTTTTAGAAATCTGATATTGAAAATATTAGATCCGAATCTTTAATTTTAAATTTTGGCTTCCTACTCTAGAAGTTGTTTTGAACTCTCATCTTTTCAAATAGGAAGCAATTACATTACCATGGAAAGTATTGACATAAAATTTAAATTTTTTTTTTTATTTTTAAATTTCGAATAGAATCAAAATCTCGTAAGGTATAAAATACGCTTGAGAGATTCAAATGAAAAATGTTTGGTGAAATACTTCTCTTTCTCAAACGCCTTGTTTGTTCACATTTCGTTTTTAAAATTTTAAAATGAACCCGTTTTTTAGTTTTTTAAAAACACTTTTAAACTTTTTTTTTCAAACATTTTTGAAATCTATATTTTCACATATAAAATTCAATATTCTCTCTCAAACTTGCATCAAAAATTAGAATAAAAGTACATGTTTTGAATCGAAGATTGGTGAGAAATGATTTAATCGGTGACCTCTGAATCAATTCAGAGTTTTTTTAAAATGAAGAAGACTGATGTTTCATTCCAAAGATTAAAAGGGAAAATTTGAAAAAAGATTTTTATTTGGGGTTTAGCAGTTAGAAAAAAATTTTTTTTTCAATGCATAAAATTTTTTTTTTATTTTTTTTAGAAAAACTATAAAATTTTTTTTTTTATATTAGGGAAAAATTGCTGAGCACCCCCCTTTTTCTCGCATGAAAACACTTTTTCGTGGGTTTGAAAATTTTTTACCCCAAATCTGGAAAGGGAGGAATTATTTGCCAAATCTGAAAATAGTTTACCCGTGATCCTGATCGGGAAATTGAAAAATTTTTAAAATTATTGATTTCATTGGTCCATGAAAAAGAGATCAAAATTTAGTTAATCTGACCAAAAAGGGGAAAAAAAGAGTTAAAAAGATTCCGTTATCAAATGAAGCTTATAAAGCGTGTTAATGATATTTCTACTAAAAAGCTGAATATTCCTCTGAAACTTGACCGCTTAAATAAAAAATAAACGTTTTGAATCAAAAAATTGGGGAGCAATCATTTTAAACCGGGGAACCCCTTTAATCAATTTAAAAACTAATTCGATAAAATGAAGAATGAATGATGTTTATTTCCAAGATCCGACAAGAGAATTTTAAAAAAAGACTTTTTCGAGTTTAGCATGAAACATAAATTATTTTTGTCACATGCCCGGGCTTTTTATTATTATTTTTATTTTAGAAAAACAGAAAATTTTTTATATTATGGTAGAAATTTGGGTAGCACCCTCCCTTTCTCATATAAGGGGAAAACTTTTCTGGAAAATAAAAAAATAATACTGGAAATGGTATATGGTTTTTCCAAGTCTGGGAAAAAATTTATCCCGATGATCTGATCGAGACTGGAACTGCTATAAAATTATTGTATTCGTCGGTTCTTTAAATTTTAAAAATTCAATTAATCTAACCTTATAAATGGGTAAAATCAATTAAAGATTCCCGGTAGATACAAGTAAGCTTTTAAAACATTTTCATAAAAAAAATTGATTCTTGTATATATGATGTTTTTTAACTATGAAAACGCTGTAATACAACAAGTATTTTATAAATCTTCTCTTAGCCTTTTTTTTTTCAAAAAAAAAATAATCCAATAGACATTAATTCATTGTATTCTTTCAAAAATTCACTCATATTAATTAGAAGAATGAATATTTATTATTGCTATAAAAATTATGTTTAACGGATAAAGATAATTTTTCGAGCCACCTAGACGGGATAGTGGATAGTGACGCTTACTCCTGGGTTCAAAACTTTATATAATAATTTTTACTTTACTTATATTGACTGCAATTTTACAAAAATGAAGCTGTAGAAGAACCTAAAAAGCATCATTATCTTCTTGAGGTACAAGAATGACTTGAATGTCATCCAAGTGTATGCACCTTGCTTGTGATATCATTGTGAAAACTATTAGATTGTTGTGTAATGGAATTTCTACTTTTCTTTACAAATATTTATTTATGCCAACAGAGGTTTCAGGTTTTTTTATTTCTGGAAAAAGGGATGCCCATATTTGCAAGACTTTGTCTTGTCAAATCACAGGATACATTTGAATTACTTCAGGTACAACTAGATACCAAAAAAGGCAGTATATTAGGTACTTTAAGAAGCGCACATCTTTCACTGTTCTTTCTGGTTTAAGTATATAATTATTTTTGACTAACTGCAAAAGGGGAAGAATGGTTATTACAATATAAATTTCAACTAAATAGTAAATTGGGCAAGATGTTTTCAATACTCACCCACTCGAGACCTTTTGGATATCAGGCTATTGTATTTCCTCATATTTGGGTGCGTTAAAAATCGCTAGTAAAACATTCCTGCATTGAAATATGAACGAAAGTGTAACAATGCTGCTGTTACAACGATAAAATTAACATCGCAGAAAACATTTCGCCTAATTTTTAGTTCCATGAGACTGGAAAAGAGAAATTCTTTCGTAATAAAAATGACTTGGTAATTTGTTAAATCAAAGAGGTTTCATTTAATATTTAAACGTGACTGTGTTATATTTAGCATCTTTTTTTCTCGTTTCAAATGGAGAGTAGAATGATGTATACTCAATTGTACTTTTTTTTTTGTCTATTCACCTTCGGTAAGGTATATAATTAACATTCACACTATGCTGATTTATTTCATTGTGTGTGTGTGTGTGTAGGCAACTAACCAAAAAGGATTAGATCTAAGTTAAATTAAATTAGTTCAGTTTTCAAAAACTGATTATATAGATCATATATATTTGCAAATTTTTTTCTGCTCAACATAAAAGTAAATGTAGTAATTTAAAAATAGCCTGTACACTGATAGTCTGAAAAGGTTTGTAATGATTTAACCTCTTGAACATTTAATGTAATTAACGTAAGATTAAATTAAAAAAGCTCACATGCACTATAAATTGCACTTCGTAAACAATACATGTTATGGGTTTCTTTCAACTCCATTGACTCTTTTCACTATTTTGATGAATGAAATTATGTGCAAATATCAAAGAGTAGTTGGTCTTTCTCCTTTTTTTAATCAATTAATTGTTAATATTTATCAATTCTGCTTACAATCCTTTATTTTCCAAGTAACTCCAAATTGTTTTCAACGCGTATCTATCTTTTTAAAAATATTGAGCGATCCTAAATGAACAGAGTCGAATTGAGGAGAGAAGAAACCAAAAATCATTAATGTATTCGACGAAGCAACATAGAATTAAATCTTAAAATCTTTTTTAAGAAAATTGGAGTTTTTCCATTTGAGTTTTTATTTCAGGCATAAGTTCTATTTCTTTGTTTATAATTCCCCATAGCCCTATTTTAATATTTTCAAATTTACCTCGTAGAATCCAATTCAGACAGTTATATGGTCTCTTATTCCAATCCTCGTTGAAAGCAGAAACAAAAAAAGTAATTTTATGACCCTAAAGAAATGGTTGCAAGCCATTTCAGCGAAGGGAGCCTCTAAATTCTTTTTAAACTTTTGGCATTCTGAACTATCAATATATTTTCATCAGTTATAGTAGGGTATTTCTGAGATCTACCTCTTCCTCGAGCAATGGTAAAGTACGATTTCCCTTGACACATTTATTCCAGTCAGGGTATGACAAATAAGTTCAGTTGTATCCTGGTTGCTAGAGACAAACCGCTCGCCCCCATATTTAGAGCAAGGGTTAGTGCTGGTCTTAAAAGAGAATCACATAATTTTAAAGTATAATTTAATCTAATTATAATATTCAACTCTTTTGTGCAACTATATCCCTTAATTCTGTTTTGTTTTAATTTAATATCTATTGTTATAATTTAGATTACCATTTTGTAATAGGAAAAATGTCATTTATATATCATTCTCCAACAACCCATATTATTTCGAATGCCACGCAGCGAGGTGTGATTCAGATTGGCCTGATTAACCTGATTAATTTACTGACGAGTGATGACAGAAGTATGAGTGAAATGTGACTTGAAGCTGTAGAGGTAGAGCCTATAAAGATACAACTTGTAGGAAGTGCGCTGTCTCCCGTTACTACCTTCGGAGCACCTTTTTTTGAAATATATAAATTTTCAACTAAATAAACACTTTTTTATTTGAAATAGGGCTTAAAACTAAGAATTCAAGTACAATTTTCACAAAACTAAAAATAATTTTGGATATATTGGGAATTTTGAGTGAAATTTTATTGAAAATTGCAGTTATGGTAAGGCTTGTATTGAAAATTCTAATTAATATATTTGAATAATATCTATCAGTACATAAATAACATCATTATCTGTGTTTAAAGCTATCAGATTTGTAGTACTTTTGAATGTTTTTGAAATATATCTCATATTTTATGCAAGAACTCGGTTTCTTACAAAAAACTAATGTTATTTTCTCACAAAAAGTACAATAAAATGCAGAAATATATACACAGAGATTAAATTATAGTCTAGACAGGAGATAAAACTAAATAAAACATTTTAGGAACATTTTAATTCAATATCTTAAAAAGAAATTTTGTAGTGAACTTTACCGTGAAACAAGAAATTGAAAAACATAGTTTCTCAGAAAATGCATTTAAAGATTTTAATACAGTATAAAAAATATTCTACTAATTGTACATTTTTAAACTCACCATATTTATTGGTCAAGATCTTTTTAGATCTTTTTAACCTTTTCATGTTTCCTGGAGAGTTTTATAGACTATAACAATTGTCGTTTTTAGTGAAATTTTGATGAAAAATTGCATTTACACAAAATTCTAATAAATGTATTCAAATAATATTTACACAGTACGTGTATAACATCTTTATATGTGTTAGAAATTAAAAGATTTGTAATACTTTTGAAAGTTTTTTAAATATGCCAAATTTTATGCAAAAACATGATTTTTTAAAAAATTAATGACTTTTTTTCATAAAAAAGCAATAAACTACATAAATATTAACGCAGAGACTAGACTTTTATTCATAACACAGGTAGAACTAAGTAAAATATGTTTTGAAAATTTCAATTCAATAACTTAGAAATATTTTGTGTATTGATCTACTCCCGGTTTTGTAAACTCCATTTCCGGTTTACTAATTATGCTATAACTTTGCTTCTAGATATCGTAGAAACAAAAATACAGTGTTTTTGGAATCTTAAATGTGTGGGCTATAAAATAAAAACATAAAGAAATTTCGGAACTTTTCACCAAAACGCGAAGCAATAAGCAATACACTTAGTTTTTACAATTCAAAGGATTTATCTTGAAGTACCTTTCTCCCCAACGAACACCTCGTCTATCCAATTTTGATTTTTAACTGTGACACAATCTGAAAAGCAAGATCCATAAATCATTGATGCTTGCCAACATAATATACACAAAAACATCAAAAACATCCACGGGAGGAGGTTCATCAAGTTGTACTAAACACGATTCATCTGGTTGACCTGTGCCTGCACAAAGGCAAGTAACATTTCAAAATTATGTTTAGAAATGAGTAGAAAGGAAAAATACATTTAACTAGGCTTTTTCTTTCATTGGCTTGTACACTATCACCTTATATAACAAAAAGAATTTCAATACAACGAAGGAAGGCGCGTAGTCATGTCAAAATAACAAAGAGTAGTATTAGAAATATTCATTTGCAAACAATAAAGGAACGAACAAAAATATACATTGGAAAACTTTTTATTCTGTATTCAGTTTAATCATTCCATGGAAGGTCATACATGTCTTTAAATGCAATGTTATTAATGACCTTAATACAGTGATTCTAAGACTTTCAATAAGTACGACCTAATATTTAATCATAATTTTCCTCACGCCCCCCCCCCTTCCCACCAATCAATAACAATTCATTGAATTCAATAATACAATGCTTTAACACTAAAGCTACAACACGACTTTAACCTCTTAAATACCATCGCGGCATATATATATAAACGTCTCGCTCAGACAAAGCGTTAATTGTCTCGGACGTATATATACGTCTTTTCGAAGTACGATCTTTTTTGTGCACTGATGTCCATAAAATTATTTCTGAGGCTTTGGAAATGCAATAAAAAGGACCTTGACAGTGTTTGCGAAGGATTTACTTATTTCACAGAGGATTTGCTTATTTGTTCCTTTTCTTCCCCTCCCCTTCTAATATATCACATTCGTGCTGTTACGTGAGAAACGACGGGATTGGGGACTGAATTGCGTAACTTTTAATCAACAGTTAGGGGATTAATTATCAAGATGTGTGTGTGTGTGTGTGTGTGTGTGTGTGTGTGTGTGTGTGTGTGTGTGTGTGTGTGTGTGTGTGTGTGTGTGTGTGTGTGTGTGTGTGTGTGTGTGTGTGTGTGTGTGTGTGTGTGTGTGTGTGTGTGTGTGTGTGTGTGTGTGTGTGTGTGTGTGTGTGTGTGTGTGTGTGTGTGTGTGTGTGTGTGTGTGTGTGCGTGTGTGTGTGTGTGTGTGTGTGTGTGTGTGTGTGTGTGTGTGTGTTAATTTTTGTATATAATTGTTGTATACATTTCAAGCACATGGTGTCTCTGGTAATTATTAACTTGTTCTTAATTTTATTGTTAAATTAATTATAAAATACATTGTGCACTACTGATACATTTATAAGTGTATTACATCAGTGTTAATGTTTATTTTATTTTTTTATTATATTAATGAATTTTGTTTGTTTACTTTCAGTAAATTAATATATTTTTGAAAAAATCATTTGTTTCCGACTTTTCAATATGCTCGTAGAGTTATCAGGCTCTCCTAGGAGGGCGTGTCCCACAGTTTGAGAAATGCTGCCTTAGTAATATTCCTTACCAAGCCGAGTTCTCTGTAGATCTCAATTCATCTACGGTATGGTGACCAGTGTAGCATACGTGTGATAAAATTAATGACTGAAGGAAAATAAAACATATATATCCAAGTAGATGTAGAACTATTACATTTACTCGTTAACTTAGCATCACGAATATGCTTAGTGACATTTCGAATTCCGATAAAGACGATATCCATGCAATAAAAATTTATATAAGCCAATACATAGAAAATAAAGTTCAAAAAATTCCTTACCCATTACTTCTAAAAATTTCTCTTGTTTGATGAGCGAGTATTTTTGCATTAATAACACTATTTGCCTTTTAACTGTTTATCCACTAACATATTCTCTCAAACTCTACTAAGTTTCTTTCACAAACTCATTTTTTACTGATCAATAATAAGGAAAAAAACTATAAAAAATGAAATTAACTTTATTTTAGACAATTAACTTCCGTTGTAAAAAAGAATTATATATATATTTTAAGTTCTCTCCAAATACTTTGAAAAAAATAACTAATTGATATTATCTTTGGTCGGGTACGATAATATGGAAAAAAGGGTTAATTTTCTACGTGACTGTACATAAAGGAAGTAGAAGTTATTTTTAATCTTTTAACTGCCATATAAAAAGTTACTTCTATTGAAAATGCAGATTCCATGGAGATAATACCGAAAGAGAACTGAAAAATTATAAAAACGAAAATTGTTGAGCCCGAGGAAATAAGAAAATTCTTATAACACTTCCCACAAAACTTTTTAACAATGCTATTTATTTGATCGTTATCATTTACGATTACTTCATTGTAGATTCATTTTCATTCTTAATTGCTGATAAAACATTATTAGTTATTAATTAAAATTAAAATTATCTGTATGTAATAATTTTTCCAATTAGAGTAATTATTTTTCCAAATGTGTTTATGGAACACGTTTCAAATTTTTTTAGTTTTATTGATACGAGTCAAAATCGTACAAATAAATTCATTTTCGCTTGAGCAGTATAATTGCTTACACAATTCACTACACTAATACATATATGCATTACCCTTGTGATGTTAGTTAATATCAATTTCTCACAATTCATAAAAAGACGCTTCTAATGTATTGTTATGTAGCTCTAGAGTGATTCAGATATATCTGCATTTGACAAATCACCTGATTAAATTCGTGTAGCGTGTTTGATGCCACAACAAACATTTTAAGTAAGTAATGAAAATTGTTTATTTAACCATTTACAGACCGTTATTCTTAAATAGGTCTTTAAAGATTCTTTGATTAAAAAAGTTTCTTCAAAAACAAATTAGCTATTTATTTGAAATAGTTAAATCTTTTGAATCAATCCTTTTTAAAAACATACAGTAGACGAACAAGTGAAAGTTATGTGTATGGTAAGTTCCCGTGAGTAATTTCTTATGCTTATAATGTCAGCAAATCAAGTACATTAAAAACAATTTAAAAATATCAAAAATATTAAATGGTTTGAAAATAATGTGCAAAATAAGGTAGAAAACCATATGTAATGATATGAGGAACGGTATTGTAAAGTGGAATACGATTAGATGCTTTTAATTCATTTGAATTATTATTTAGAAAACTTCTTTCAAAGTGATGTTGAACGTTATGGTTTCTTAAATATTTGTATTTTTTACGCATTATTGTATTTTGAGTATGGGTAGGCTAAAGATATTTGAACTTTGATTCATTTTCTAGGTTGATTTTCAATAGAACGAAAAGTATTTCTATGTAATTTAATAATAAAATTTACAATTGGATCAATTTTGATGTCATTATGGATAACAATATCCTTAATATATTAACATGCTTTAATTATAATTATAATTTTAATTGTACGTTTTCTTGCATAAGATAAATGGCAGGAGTTTTATTAATTACTTATAAAAGTAAATAAATATTAATACTAAACCAGTTGTACAACTTTTCCTTGAGAAATTAATGAACAATAGATAATCTTAATTTCCTCTTATTTTTTATTACTTAAATTGTATTATTTTGTAAAAAACAAACAGAATTTTTAAAAATAAAATTCAGTTGTTTTTTTTTACAACAGCAGTGCTTATTCATTACAGTTTAGCGTTGAAGTTCAATTACAGGTCTCTTCTAGCTTAACTGGTTGTCTTTTCTGGTCTTTCTTTTTTTCTGCACTATGTGCATTGTGTGCATGTGCATGTGCTATGTATTATGCTATGTGCATTGTGCAGTATGTACATTGAATTTAGAATCCCATTTTAAAATAGCCATCGGTGACAAATATTCCCGAAAAATAAATATCTTAAGGAAATCATTAAGCCTATTCATAAACTAAGCAAATAGATCCAAACAACTTACCACATGCATCCACTTAAACAAGATTTTATCCCTATCATGTAGAGAATAAAACCTTGCTTATATCAGTGGGATGGAAGTCGATGAAAGAAAAATAATTAGAATACAAGGCTCTAATGTAATTTAACATCAACTGGCATCAGTTTGTTGCAATCCCATTTCATTTTATTCCACTAACTACTCCCTTTTTATTAATTCTTCAAACGAATTCTATAGACATTTTTAGATTCGACCGAATGTTATCAATCAAACTACTAACATCTATAGAAAATTAACAAGGATGCGCAAAACACACAAGAAATTACGAAAGTTTGATTTTTTCTCACACATCTCTATTAGCACCCATTTTCTTAAAATAACAGCAGTGATTAAAAATGTTTGTAAAAGTTATCTTAAAGTTCGTTATTATTTTATATAAGTTATTAATTTTATTGTTACTGCTCAGTTTTGATGTTGAGTTTCAAAAAATATGTTGTAATTTAATCAGTATTTTTCAAAAAGAAACTTATAATATTTTTATCTACACAAATTTTCATTATTAGTTTTATTTTCAATTACTTTTAAATATTAATCTTACTTAATACTAAAAGGCCAAAAGACATGGTATATCCTAATACCGTGTTTTATCTCTATCTTCCCTCAGAAGACTGCAGTTCGACGTGGCATTGACTCAATCGTCTTAAGTTTTCTGTAGAAATATTCAACCATGTTGCCTCTACAGCCATCTGAAATCGCAAAAGTGTTGCTAGTGGAGAATTTTGAGCAAGAATATATCCTTCAGCTATGTCCCATATATGTGCAACGGGATTCTTATTTGGGATATAGGTATACAAGTCATTCACTTAAATTACACAGGATGTTCTTTAAGCAAATCACAAGTGATTTTGGTCCAGTGACATGGCTCAGTGACATCTTAGAAAATTCCATCGTTGCTGCGGAACTTGAAGTCCATGGTTGGTTACAAATGATATCTCCAAATAACTGAACATAATTATTTCCAGTCAATTATTGGTATAATTTTACCACAGAAGATCTAAATTATGCCCTGCAAGTTCTTTCTGTCAGGGTGAGTGAGTGAATATTAACGACACACTGTTCAGCAACACGAGGGCTTTTGGTGATGGAACTCTTAAATTTGAACCATGGTCCTGTGACGAGGAAGACACCTGAGATGGTACCTCCTCTCCTAACTACCCCTCATCACACCAACGGAATGACGTTTGAGCTCTGGACAGATTTAAAGTGCATCGCTCCCCTACACGGCAGATCTTTAGTAGTACTGGGCTCGAACTCATGATACGATGTCTTAACCACTGGGCTACCACAGCCCCTCTTTCTGTCAGGGATTTATGGTCGCGGGGTACATGTACCATGCTGAGGTCGTATTATCATGTCTTACCAACAAGAATTTTAAACCATTTGACAAAACAACGTTTTTATAATCAGCTAGGATTCAATTCATATGTTTATAAGCCCAGATAAGGCTCTACAGCCTTTAGCGCTTTGCTATTAAAGACACTCTTCTTTTGCCATACTTTTACCATATCCCATTAACACTGAATTTCGCTGCATTGTTCTCATAGATAGCAATACACCAGGTCGTACGTCCCGTCTATCGTACGTGCTGCAGTTATTGGGTTAGAGGAAATGTTCTGTCGTATTTTAAATAGGCAGGTGATTTTTGTTGTAAATAAAAAACACATCTGGCTAGTGAGTCATTCGGATATTTTTTTGTTTTTTTAGTTGCTGTATAATATAAAAGGAGTCCTTTTTTACCTTTCATCATTTACTTGTAATGTTTAAAGTGAAAAACATGTCAGTAGATAAACTGCATTTACGACACTGCATTTTGTATGAATTCCAAAAAGGAAGCAACGAATCGGTTGCATGTAAAAATTCATGTGCGGTATTTGGAAAAGATATTGTTAATGTGCGTACTTGTCAAAGATGGTTCAGCAAATTTTGTTCTGGGTATCTGAGCCTCCAAGAAAGTGATCGATCTGGACGACCATCTAAGATCGATAATGATGTTTTGCGATCCATGTTGGAAAAAAATCCACATTTAACAAGTCGAGAAATTGCAGAAGAGATTGGCATTCATCATACAACTGTTGTAGATCACATTAAATATCTTGTGTTTGGGTTAAAGCGAAGTGTTTGGGTTCCACATGAATTAACGGAAAAAAATTTTTCTGATCGTGTAAGAATGTGTTCATCACATTTGCTTAGGCACAATGTGGAGTCGTTTTGGACAAGCTGAATACTGGAGATGAAAAGTGGATTCTTTTAAAGAGAATATTAAGATAAAAAAATCTTACTGCAAACCAGGAACATCATCAGCAACTTTTTCCAAACCAAGTATCCATCAACGAAAAGTACTGCTTTATTTGTGGTGGGACAGGAAAGGTTCAGTGCACTACGAGTTGCTGAAACAGGGAAAAACCATCAACGCGGATCTGTACTGCAACAAATTGGATAAATTGAATGCAGCTATCAAAGAAAAAAGGCCAGCATTAGCGTTGAGAAAAGGAATAGTGTTCCACCACAATAATGCTCGATCGCATACTGCAATGGTGACACAACAAAACTGAATGCGATAGGATGGAAAGTCCTTGATCACCCACCGTATTCACCTGATATTGCACTATCTGATTATTACCTGTTCAGATCTCTGCAAAATTATCTAACAAGAAAAAAATTCAAGTCTTTTGAAAGTGTTTCTAAAGCAGTTGCTGACTATTTTAACTCCAAGGACAAGAATTTCTACTAAATAGGAATTTATATGTTACCTGAAAGATGGCAACAAGTTGTAAGAAATAATGGAGCATATATAATTGATTAATATTAAACACATATTTTTATAAATGCATTCAAATATTTTCTTTAAAATATGACAGAACTTTCCCTCCAACCCGATATTTGTAGCTGTGTTGTTTATCTGCTAATACTTATTAAGGTATCCGACTACGTTCGGAACTGCGATTTTGCAAAAGCGCATAAATGGATAATTTTCATGATATTTAGTGTCACTTAGATTAGAATACATTTATAAAATTGTTTTATAAGGACATTTTGACAAAAAAAATTATTTAAATACAATATTTTGACAAAATGAAAATAGAATGACCCATTTCCAAAATATTCTCCTTTGTGAAAATGCTTCTATTATAATAATATTTTTTCCTGTATATATCTCAAACCTCTCACAAAAGGTTCAACAAATTTTTAAATATATAACTAGAAGTGGGTTTTATCCATATTTTACGACAACTGAGGGGGGCAATTTTAAGAAAAAACGCCAATAATTATATATTTTAAAATTTGGGGGTAACTCTAAAAATAATGTGAATTTTTCAAAAATTCTAGTTAAGCCTCTGTAGAGAGATCTGAGTTATATACAGGCAAAATATTATTATAATAGAAGTATTTTTCATAAAGGAGAACATTTTGAAAAAAGACTATTCTAAGTTAATTTTTTGCCAAAATACTGTATTTAAATAATTTTTTTTTGTCAAAATGTCCTTAAAACAATTTTATGCGTGTATTCTAATCTGAGTAACACTAAACATCATGAACATTATCCATTTATGCGCTTTTTTAAAATCACGGTTCCGAACGTAGTCGGATACCTTAATCTGCTCAAACGTCGTTGGTCATGGACAATAAGTAAGAGCGATAGACCACTGCATTGTAATTAGTGGGAGGCAATGCCTGAAATTATACATTCCGTACATAATCTCGGCACTGTTATTCGAGGAAATCTGTGAACTCCCTAACAAATAGAATAACTCAAGCATCTAGATAAAAGTAACATTCCACGTTCAAAATGCGTTAATTCTCGTTCCATGGCTAAATTCACGTCAGAAAGCTTTTCACATGAATCGCTTGAATGCTAATGGAAGCCTTGACAATTTACTTCGCTTTTACACATTTCTCGTGCAATGATACTAACATATTTGTATATTACTATTTCATGAATTTTGACATTTCTGTGCATTTTACTCTTATTTATTACTCTTATTAATATTTTGATAAAAATAAATCTTTTATTTTGCGTATTGAATGGCTTTTGAGCCTCAAACTTTCAGACTTCTATGGTTTGTAAAATAATATATTCGGAAATATAATCATATCAAACATAAATTTCTTATTTTCCAATTTTTACTACTTTAATAATATTAATCAAATACATATTCTCCAATGGAACTAGCATAGCCTTCGAGTGTGAAGTGAACTATAAAGTTCTTTTTATCACCTTATATGAAATAGACTTTCTGACTTTTCTGACTTTCAGTCACACATAATACAGAGTAATCAAGGTAGTTGCACATTTAATTTTTACAATCTTAATATTCTTGCTTTCGTAGTATGAAATTTTAGAAAGCAAAACTTGTATAATCTCAAAGTTCATCCTTATTTAATTTGTCTTATGATAAAAATCACGAAACCCTTAGCCAATAGCAACTCTAGACCTTCTAAATTCACATCAAACAATATTCAAAATAATATTTTAAATTAAAGGCAAATTTTTATCAAAATTATCAAAAAAGTAAATAATTTCAAGAAATAAAAGGAGTCTTTTATATAATTTTAAGAATTTGTTTATATATTAATGTGAAAAAAACATTTTATATTAAATTATATATAAAGGTTTCAGGAATTTAGAAATAGTACAAATTATTTTCTAATTTGAAGTTAATACGAGGGTTGAGGCATAAGTCATAGCAACTATTTTTTTTCTGTAGATATGTGAACGGATTACAAATGTATAAGAGTCGTGTGGAAATTCTGCAGCCATAGTGTGTATGCAGAACAACAGATGGCTCTGGGATAGCTGGTAGTAGAGCAGCGAGGGCTGTAAAATCAGTCAGTTGGTGAATGTCGTGCGAGATTGAAGTAACCCGTGTTGAGCAGCGCGCTTACATCAAAATAGCAGTTCTCCGAGGGAGAAATGTGATGGAATGTCACAGTGAATTAGTGGAAGCCCTTGGGAATAATGCCCTACCATACCGTACAGTAACGTGGTGGGTAGGAAAGTTTCAACAAGGATGTGATGAGCAACGTTTGGGACGATTCACACGTGGTGCGGCAAATGCTGAGACTCATGGTATTCAGCGCCTCCCACATCGTTGGCAGTGTGTGGTGATAGTAGCAGGAGACTACATTGAAGGTCTTTAGACCAAGGTTTGTCATGTCAACTTTATGTGTACTGTGTTGTCATTCGTTTGCACCGTGAAGGCCGTATTGCTCTGTATATAATACCGCAATAAATTAGTCTGTTACCATATTTCAATGCTATTAAATGTCCACACATGTAGTTAACACCTTGAACTTTCGTCTGTATATGTCACATTTCCCAACCGGACTGGTATTTTCAAGGAAAAAAATAGTTGCCATGACTTTTGCCCCAACCCTCATATTTTATTGCATTTATAGTATTCTATTAGCTGGCAAAGAATTTCCTTCATGCTCATTGAATAATAAAATTTCTATTGATATGAGATACCATTAAAGAGATATGTATCTCGACATTAATGTATTACTTAAACTTTTCTCACTAAACAACTTATTCAATTCATTTGATTTATTACAAAAAGTAAGATATTTTCCAGATATTAATAATATTTTGCATTTCTTTGCTTTGAAAAATATAAATTTAAATTATTTTAAAAAAAAGAAGCTTTTTTTTCATTCTTGAGCAATATTATTTAATAAATAAAATTTTCAAAAGAGTGAGTTTAATTCAAAAAAAGACATATCGAGACTTTATATGCTCTAAATTTATCTCAATCATATACTAAATACACTCATGGACAAAAAAATAGCACTCCAAGAAATAATTGCGGGATCGTAACGAAACTTTGCATGAAGGTACATGTCGAAAAGATATGCAAATAATTAGAAATGCATTACGTATAGCCGGTAGAGGGCGTTTAAAGTCGTTCTCCGGGGAGTATAAAACAGGAAACAAAACCTTTTTTTTAGTGTGCTGAATCGTTTACAAAGAAAGAGCTGAGGTATACATGCCAGTATGCCATTTTCGAAGACAATGAGCAGCTGTCGCAGTTTGAGAGGGTGAGAATCATCGGTATGATGGAAGCTGGGTTGACAGCTAGGCGAGTAGCTCGTCAATTAAGCCACTCTGATTGTGTTGTGAGGGGAGTGTTGGGACCAGGGAATCCGAGAAATGTTATTTACACGAAGATCGGGTTCAGAACGCCTCTACAGACCAGTAGTCGAGAAGACCTCCACATCGTAATAAATGCACGCGTACAGCCAACTGCTTGAACGGCCGTCATCCAGGCACAGGTAGAACCTTCACTAGGGGCCCCTGTGTCTTTTCGAGCCATACGAAGTCGCCTGGCTCAAGGACATTTGGGATCGCGGCGCCCATTACGTGTGCTACCCTTGACGCCCACCCATCGACGCCTACGTCTGGAGTGGTGTCGTGCACGAAGAAATTGGACTGTAGTGGAATAGAACCAGGTCATCTTTAATGACGAATCCAGATTCGATCTCAGCTGTGATGACAATCGTGTTCGTGTGGGGAACCCCCGTGGTGAATGCCTGAATCCTGCCTATGCTTCACAGCGGAACACCCCTCCCACAGCTGGTGTGATGGTATGGGGTACCATTGCTTACAATACACGGTAACCTCTAGTATTCATCCGTGGCACCATGACAGCCCAGCGGTATGTCCATGACATCCTGAAACCCCATGTGTTGCTACTCATACAACTGCCCCCAGGAGCCATTTTTCAACAAGACAATATTCGGCCTCACACGGCAAGGTTGCCACAAGACTGTCACCGTAATGTTATTACCCTTTCTTGGCCTACCCGATCCCCATATTTGTCTCCAATCGAGCATACCTGGGATCCTTTAGCACGACGAGTTGGGAATCCCAGATGTTGAATGAACTAGAAGCAAGGTTACAGCAAATATGGAACGAAATGTCTCAAGACATCATACAAAACTTGTATGCTTCAATGCCTAATCGTATCAAATCGTGCATTCGCAGTGGTGGGGGTTCGTAGGGTATTAAATCCTCCGTTCTTTTGCCATTCTCTCTTAAATAAATTACCATTTTTCTTTGATTTTCTAATCATTTACTTATATCAAAGTAGTCATTACATATGTTAAATTTCGTTTCATTTTGATGACTCCTTCTTGGTGCGCTAATTTTATTGTCCATGAGTGTATTATATCATGTTCGTTCTTAAGACTATGTTACATAAAATAGGCCATCACATAAGAGAAAATATTACCAACCGAATTTCTGCTTAAAAATGTCAGCACAAAAAAACATAGAATTTTTAATAAAAAATGTATAAAAATATATTTTTAAAAAAATAAACAATATAAGATTTAATTCGGCTTAGAGTTTTTTTTCACAAGTTTTAACTGCAATATTTAAAAAATTACATTTTGTCAGTGAATTTTCTTCCCATTTAGTCCTTTTTATCTACACATCAAAGTGAATTTACTTACTTTTAAAAGAAACAAAAGCAAAAGTTTTTCTTATAAAATGTTATTAGTTAGATTGAGAAATCATACATTAGATTGAGAATCTGTACACATTTAGTTTTTATTAAATTTGATTTAAGTAAAGAAAATCAAGTATACGTATTAATGAAAGTCTTGACTTCAAAGCAAATATTTTGCTTCTAATTAATGATATACAGTTAATCAAAAATCAGTTTAACTTTTTTTAGTTTGTAATAAAATATTTCTGTTTCCCCAACCAAAAAAGGCGTACTGTGTGCTACTTGTTTCAACTTTGTTATTAGTACTTATGTGCAGAAAATCTTGTCGATAAGGTTTGATGCAACACACACACACACACAAATCCTAATTTTGATTTTTTTCAAAGAAACACATAAGCACCAAAAAAATAAATAAGGTTTTCGTGATCTTCCCAAGTGTAATACCTAATATTATTTTTCTATGTTCCTTTACTGTTATTTAATTAAAAGTAAATAATTTGTTTTATTTTTATAATCCCTTTTCTAAAACACTCTAGAAGTATTTCTTCTTAATACTTCAAAAATCACGAGAAAGTAGTTCTACTTATTAAGATTCTGATATATATATAGGATGAATAATGTTTTTTTATCTTAAGTACAGATAGTATTCTTTTGAATAAAAAGTAAACATTATAAATTATCATAATATAAAATATATTAAAGTAATTAAAATTTTCTAATGAAGAAATTCTTCATATTAATGAACGTAGTCCTAAGTAAACTAAAATAAAAACATTAAATAGTTTAAGTAAGTTAAAAACACATGTAAAATTATTTTTATCTGCATTAATTATTAAAGTTGTTTAAAATATAGTTATAGGTGGACATTAAGACATTTTAGTCTAATAATACGGACCAAGAGGGATTTATTCAACTGGAACGAAATTCTGTTGGCAATAATCATGCATATTTATATAGAAAAAGAACCGATTAATATTTCTTAAAATACAGGTGTTTTATTCAGGTTATATGATTCCATATAGCAATCGATTAATAAGATATTGTTCCACATAATAACCTGACCAGTAAGAAGGCTTATTTTGTATTGATTCTTAGAGTAGATGCTGCTAAAATGCAATCGGAGGCATATCCATATTAAATCCACAAAATACTATGATCCAAAATCATTCAACAATCTAATTGGCAAGAAAAAGGTTTGATAATTAGATTAGGCAACAAGAAAAAAGTTGAATGTACAACCAGGTAATAATATGAAAGAAAAGGCAATATATAAAATTAGAGTGCCATCGATGTTCCCATTAATCGATAAAAATGACACAGATGTCAACAAAACATTAAGTTATAGTCAAGTAAAATGGAACATCAACTCTTTATTTCCAAGTAAGCTGGTTGGTGAGCATCAGAAAAGCTTATATTCCATTACAGTTTTTGTATACAATTACGATTTTGTTGGTCACTGAAATTCCTTAACGCACCATCACAGAAAATACTGTTACTCAGAGCAGTAAAATTTTCAGAATGAACAAGACCAGCACACCACTGCAAGCACATGCGCAGAAGTACTGGAAGTACAATTAATAAAATCAGAATACAATAAGCTGGTTGTCACTGACCATTGTGATTACTAATTAATTTTAGGAATCAATGATAATTACTAATCAAGTGCAATGTGAAAAGAACCTCTCATGCTGTCATCTCTGTAAGCTAATTAATCCCTCATGTCACCGTTTTCTTGCATGGTTTAATGAAGTTTGCAAACATCCTTGAATGGAAGCATCCCTCCATCTCAAATGTCGTGCAGTTCGTAAATTTGACCTCTTGCTGCCTGTAATTCAATTGAACATCATGTATTAGTAGAATCATATGCTCATATATTATATGTATTCATTAAAGAGTCATTCATACATTTAAAATGATTAAATGCTTCAAATTCGATAGGAATTTAAGCCTTATAATTGAAATTTCTCCAATTTGTGGGATCAGGATTCAACTATTCATTCGACGCCGAAATTGAATTCATTGTTAGACCGTAAGGTATTGAATTCGAAATTCCTCATCACAATCAAATAATATCAGCGGAAAACTAGTCTTTGTGAGCTTAGATGCCTATTTTACGCAAATCGTAATCTTCATACTGGCTACTATGAGTTATTGCAATACAGACAGATCATAGTTTTAGATTTTACAAAATAGTAGAAAAATCTGTAACTCTATATAAGAATTCCTTATATTTAACGTAAATAATTTAAATATTTAGGAACCTTTAATAAAGATCATGACTACATGTCCTTAAATCGAGTTTATATTATGATTTCGAACTCTCTTTCATGTTGGTCATGTTGTCAGGGTGATGAAGATGGACATACTTATATAATGTAAAGGTGGTAAAATTTTTGTAGTCAATAAGTGCTGTGATTTATTGATGAGTAGTGTTCTACACGCATGGCTGTAAAAATTCATACTTTGAAAATCTGACAATTGATCCAGAAGTAATAATTTTTACTCTTTATTATTAATAGCTTCTTTGCGTGATATTACTTTATTTTTATCCCAAAGCATAAATATTTTTGTTTAGTTCATTACAAGGTTTTGTTCTTTATTTCTTCAAAAAATCTATGTTTTGTACTTAGTTTTATAATTTTCTGTTATATTTGTTAGTTTCAAATTTTATCATTGCAATGAAATTGAAAATACAAAATATAAGTTTTTTTCATTTCTTTTTAGTAAGTCTGATTCATTTTATATCGTTATCTTTAATTTCGTTTGAAAGTTATATGTAATTAAATAATATAATTTTTTCACAAATTTTCAAGTTAAAACTAATTATAAAACCTTTCAGAATTTATAATTTTATCTGTTTTGATACATTAGACGTTAATTTCACCACATAAATATTATAAAATCAGGAATGAATAACTAAAAAAAAACTGTGTAGAGATTAAGAGTTTTAGGCCTATATGAAATATGTTTTGATAATTGATCACCAGAAATCTCCACATATGTTAAAATACTCAAATCTTCAGTTAATGAATATATTGATAACATAACAGTAAGTTTAGAATAATATTAAAAAACTATCTAATTCCCAATTTTGATTTCTAACACACATAAGTGAAAGTAACAATAGTTTCTGTTTCCATTTTTAAGGCATCTAATTATTACAATGAGTATACCTTTTACTTATTTACATTCAGTTAAACATATAATTGCTTGAAATTCTACGTAAGTAATATGTCCCACATAGCTAATTCAACACAAATAATTTTTTTAATGGCCCTAGTTAATTCAATAATTATTATATGAGTATTCATTGTACACTTAAATCTGTGGCAAATACTTGTTTTAAAATAACGAGTGCTATTTTGTCACTTTAAAAGTTATTCAAACAAAATTAACCTGTAATTATAAAAAATCTGTAAGTTATTGAAAAATATGACATTTTTTGTTTATAATTTTATAAATTAACTAACCATCATTATAAATTCCGTGAAATCCAAATTCCCTATTCATTAACAAAGTCAGTAAAAATCACTGAGTAAAACACAGTTACCTTTGAATTTTAATAAAGGTCAAGTATTACGAAAGCATATTACTTTAATTGTTATTATGTATCTAAATAGTTCTAATTACATAAAAATATTAAACTTTAAAAAATATTTTTGTTTATGTTTTAAAATATTTGTTTCACATATAAATTATTTTATATATTTCCACGCATAAAGTATACACATACTTTATTATTGTGAATACATAACTTATAATATTTATATGAACAAGAGAACAAACAACTCAACTCATTTGATACACTTTTAAACATTTTGAATAGCTTATAACATAACTATTATACGATCTCTGCTTAAACATTTTCTGGAAAATTGTTTTAAAAAATAGAGTCACTACGCCAATGCGTTTAAATATCTCTATAATATTTAGCTCTTCCGTAAATATTTCTACTTTCACATATACAGCACATTCGATTGAATTACCAATTTTTTAAATGAGTAATGGACGATTGCTTTCTATTATTGGGCATCATTAGTGTCAAATTTTTTAACTGTTTCAGATACAAGATGTTACATTGTTTTTGTTGTCTTTCAGTTCATCCATATTTTAATGGATATTCGTATTTTATTGGTGTTTAGAAAAATGTGTCTCCAAATAATCATTTTACTGTAATGACTTCTCTTTTGAGTTTATTCTTTTTGTTATTCTAATTTTTATTATGATAATGATTTTCAATAATACCAAAGAATGAATTGAAAAGGTGACATACTTTTACTCTATATGTGCCCATAAATATTTACTGGCCTAGAACAAAGACAAATGTGTGGAGGGAGGGGGTGTTTGTACACAAACATGCGTAAGTATGTATATTTTTAGGAATATATAATTTTTTTCCAAAAAAAATTATTCTATCTACTGATTAATAAGATAAATATATATACTGGAATTCCAAAATAAAATTTTATACAAATTTTATAAAAAACAGGAATTAGCTAGTTGTGAAATTCTGATTTTTCAAAACACATTAAAATGCATCATTGCATTAATATAAATATCAAAAGCAGCTTTTAAAAAATTAGCCAATAACAAATTCTGAATGTTTCATTAAGAGGATGTGGTAGTGTGTTGTGTGTGTGTGTGTTTCATTTAATTGAAAAAAATATATGATTTTCTTATGCTATAGAGAAAGAATAAACCATGTGTGAAAACTGTCTCCCCCAAAAGTTTTTTTTTTAACCTGAAAGAGAAGTTGCTTAAGAAACTCAAAAGCCAAAATAAGAATTTGAATATGTTTACTTTCAGACTTGATCGTAGTTATCTGGAAAGTACATCATCAGAAACGTTAGTTCTTTAGAATAAGTATTTTACTTACTCGGATCGTTGATTCTAAAAAAGAATTTTTTTAAAAAAAGTCTTAAGCCCTCCTGCTTATATTTACTATACAGAATAAAAGTTTTGAAAAAATACGATTCCCCTTAACTTTTTGGAGTTTCTCTGTAATGTATTTATGTTTACTCGCCATTCCCTACACGCTTCGTTGGATATTTCGAATGTTGTACGACTATATATTCTTCTCATCTTATTGATATCTAAGTTCCTGCATAAAGCTTCTCGTTATATTCAAAAATTAGCATATGCATCTTGATTTTAAAAAGTTTGAAATGAGTATTGACATAATTTTTTAAAACATTTTTTAAAATCTCTGAAATTTTAAGTGCCTAACTCTTCTGTTTCATCTACGAAGCAATACGAACTTTACCGTCAAATTTCAAATCTACAGGATATGAATTTCTAAAAAATAGAAGTATATTCATTTTTACGACCCATAAACCACTTGAGAATCGATTTCCGCAAAACCTAATTTTAGCGGATTTCCTTTCAACAGAAGAATGAGTGAGAAATTGAGTCATTAATTTTCTAAATATATATAAATTTATCAATATTTCCGAAATATTTTTGATACATTTAACAAAAACTTCTCGAATTTCAAAGTTAAAAAAATATTTGGAATTATAAACAGCATATTAAAAATGAAATAAGATTATGGTGTAAACTTAAGTAGTAACATAGAATAAAAATGTATTTGTGGTTATCCTTCGAACATAAATAAACCAGAGGCAGTAAAAAAACAGTATACTATAACTGAGTATCTAGTAATATTAAATGGAATTTTATTTTATATATCGAAGTGCGAGATTCATTTGAAATCTTATCTCTATTTTATAAACTTAAAGTTAATTTTGCATACATCATACGCAGATTGTTTCTTTTTATGCAGTATACCCACTAAAGTCCCTTGCTACCCTTTTAACTTTGGAATGTCTGCTGCTATATTCATAAAAGTGGCGGCTAGGTATAGTAAAGTAGCTATGAGCAGCTACCTGGGGGTAAATTGTGGAGTTAGCACACCTATATCGAAAACGGAACGAGAAAGGGGAAGAAAATGATTTACAATGTTGTATAGCAGGAGTATCAAACTCAAAGACTAACCTGGTCCAAACCAACAAGGTTTAATTTTAAGAGATCCACAAAAAAAAATCAATATTCATAGAAAGATAGGCTTATTTCGAATAACACGTTATCATAAACATATAAAAGAACAAGAAAAATTTGTTTACATCCTGACACTTGACATCTCTTCTCTGCAACTACCTTTAATATTTCGGGAGAATTTTTTTTATTTAATTATATTTTACTGTGTATGCCGATATATAAACCAGGCCGCAAAAATGTTCACTGACGCCCACGAGTTTGACACCCCTGTTGTAGAGAATCAGCGATTTAGTTCGAAAGGACACTTTATGGACACCAATGTAAAGAATAAAATGGTTAAACTACACATTTGTTTGTTTGTTTGTTTGTTTTTGTGATTTTTTCTTATACTGTGATGCGAGAAAAACGATCGGAGGTGAGAAAAACCAGCTAGTTATAGCAACACATCTTTATTTGAAATATTCAGACTTCTCATCATCAGTTGCAATATACATTTGGATCCTCGTTTGAATGTCCCGTTGTATTCGTTGGAACATAGAGCGTGCCATGTTGGTACAAGCTTTTATAATACGTCCTTTAAAGCTCTGCATTGTTTGTGGAGGGAACGCATACACCTTCTTCTTTAGTTACCTTATCAGGAAAAGGTCCATTGTAGTCAGATAGGGCAAATGTGGAGACCAGTCTTTGACTTCACCATGCTCAGTTATTTGCCCAGCATGGCAATGTGCTTGCTCAAAAGACATCTCCACTAAAGCAGTACCCCGTCAAAGAATTCTGGGGAAAATAATTGGTTATGGCGGTGTCGAATATTGGCCCAAGCATTTGCCTAATCGGAGATTTCGTTGGGCTTTTTCTTGTGGGAATACTTGAAGTAACAGGTGTATGTGGCCTCTCCACAAAAACTGCAAGATCTTAAAGGAAGCTTTACGAATTCTTGAACTAACTTGTTATACAGTATGCTCCAAAGTGCACAATGTGATATTCAAATGAGGATTTAAATGTATATTGCAATTGACAATGAGAAGTTTGAACATTTCAAATAAAGATGTGTTGTTATAACTAGCTGGGTTTTTTTCTCCTTCTCCGATCGTTTTTCTTGCGTCACAGTATAGGAAATCACAACAAAACAAATGTGTGGTTTAGCTATTCTATTCTTAGCATTAGTGTCCACAAGGTGCCTTTTCATTCTAAATCGATGATTATCTACAACTTTATAAAGTACTTTCCCCCTATTTCATTCCATTTCCGAGATAAGAGCGCTAACTCAGTAGTTTACCATCAGATGGCACCTCATAGCTACTTTACTATACCTATACTTCTCCCTTTTATGAATTTAGTAATAGTCTTTTCAAAGTTAAGATGGTGACAAGGGATCTTAGTGGGAATACTGTATAAATCATTATAAATATAGAAATACATGAACATGTGTGCATTATACCCCCAATAAGTAATGCAAAACATTATAATATATTATGGTTTTGTTCAGTTATGTAATTTTTCTTAATAATTTTACTAAACTCTGAAATCATTATATTTGAAGAATTTAATTGAAGAATGTGAATAAATGTTAATAACTTTTTTTATCGTTGAATTATTAAATACCTAAAAATTATTAGGCTGCAAATTATACACTAACATATGATGAAATTTTCTTGTTTTAAAAATGAGTTGATTGAAAAAAAATTAATATTAAAAGAGCTTTCATTGTTTATAGAATATTTTTAAAACTGTCAAAGTTAGTTTCAAAAATACCATTCATGTGGGGTTTAAGGTAAAACTACCTAAAAAAATTTTTTTAAAATGAAATTTTTATGACTTTATTTTATAGGACATCTTATTAGTTTTAACAATACCCAAATTTTTATTTTTTCTCTAGAGCAAAACTCAAAACGTTTAGTAAAGCAGATGCCATAACTTTACACAATGTGAGAAACTTTAAAATGCGTTTTACTCGAAAAGTGTTTTTTTTTTTTTTTTTTTTCGAAAACTCAAAGCAGGGACAGCATTCTAAAATGTTTTAAAAAATAATTGGCTGAAATATTTTTCTTATGTTCTGCAAAACAGTAAAGGTGTTTTGATCTTTAAGATTTAGGTCATTTTTATTTCAAAATTTTTAGTCCTTTATGAATATGTCAATGTTTTTAAATAATTTCGTATAATTACTAAGATAAAGTGCTCTAGTTTTTGTAAAAAATAAAATATCTCTTATCTTGAAGCTCACTTCAAACAGGAATAACAAAGTAATACATCAAAATTGAAAAATTGAGAATTTGTTAATAAAATCTTTGTACAGAGCGGGCCCCGTTTATGTAAATTTCTGTACATTTTTATTAGTTTTTTCCCATTTTAATAATAATAATTTTTTTTCTTTTTTCAATTTTAGAATTTTTTCCTTAAAATATACTAAATAAATATAAAAATCCCCAAAAAATCCCCATATCTCCATTTTTTCAAAGAAAAGTGTTCGCAAGTAGTCGGATACCTTAAATGAATAATCATTCGCAATGTATGTGGCAACAAAAAAACACATTGAATGCAGAATATAAAATGCACTTACAGATAACTTAAATAGAGAAAGTCTTCTACACCGTTTGCTTAAAAAAATCCAAACACACAAGAACGTATTTTAGTTATACAAGTATAGATAACATCTAAGGCACAAATTATTGCTATTAATGAGTAAATTACAGTAATTTATGTAAAAAATTGTCAACAAAATATACAAAACTTTCTTTATTATATGTTTACTTAATGTACTTTTAAAATGTTTATCTACTTTAAAAATATTATTTTAAGATATATTCATACAAAGAGGCTAGGGTTCTCCGAAAACACCGTGCAGTTCTAAGTTTTTCATGAGTTGACAAAGTTAGAAGTAAAAGTTCTAAAGTAATTATAGTAATGCATAATTGCTTTCCCTTCTGCAGCAGACAACGTTCAGTGGTATCAGTTACCACAAATCATTAGATAATAGACCCTAAATCTTATGCAAGAGTTCTGAATGTTACACTGCAATCCATAATTACTATATTCACAATATATTTGTCCTCACGCACGGCAGTGCAGTTTGACGATACTGATGTCTACCTGACCGTTAGTTGATCGAAATACTGTATTTCAAGATATATGAAATGATAGTTAATTTAAGGATTGACACCTGCCTTACATATTATCAAAGATACTAATAAATTCTTCATAAAATTCAGAATAAAAGTCATTAAGTAATTGCTTCTAAAACAAAATGCTGCACTTTCCTTTCAATGAGAAATTTCTTTAATAGAGTTAATTTTATTATAGTTTTTAGTAATACTTGTCCCTTTTTTCAGTAAAAATTGTATTATTAAGAAAACCTTAAAAAAATAACAAAAAAAGATTATGTGTGCTTATGACCACACGATAGAAGTGATAACTTCAGATTTTGTAATTTTATTTCAGGGATTAATATTAGATGAATAAAAAACCAGAGGTTATTAGTACTGTCAAATAAAATTATATTCATTCATATGTCTGTACTCACATAAAACAATATCTCTTTTGTGAAATATATAATCATATTTGCGAATTAATTGTATTCTAAGAAGGAAACAAAAGGTTTATGGTAGCTGAAATAGGTTATAATTACTTTAAATTCAAAATTGTTTAAATATCTAAAAAAATATAGTTTTATTCTAAAATTCACTGCAATATTGCTAATGATAATTATACAAATTACTTACTTCTATAAGAATTTGTCCTTTTTTGAATTTTTAGTTTAATTTTAGTATAGGATTTTTCTCTCTCTCTAACTAAGCCTTTTTTTAAAAATATTACATGCTTCATTTTCATGCTTCTACTAGGATTAGAAAGAATCCCGCCATTCATTTTCGTAGAAAGAGGTGGGGAGGGGAACCCCATTTAGTCGAAGCTAGGAACTTCACTTTGATGGAATATTAGTGGGAGAGAGGGGACAAACTACCACGTTTCACGTGGTTTTAGATAGAGTGGGGGGGGGGGACAACATTTTGCAACTCTAGGCTTCCCTTGGCAACAAGAGTGACCCAAAAAAAATTGCCGATTTTTTCAAAACGTCTTTATATCGAACTTGTTCCTTCATTTTTCGATTATCCTTCACCGTTAAAATTTCTTCATTGCGCTATTTTGAATAATTACTTAAAATATATATTTCCAAATGTAGTAAATATTTTTTTGAATATGAAAATACAGGTGTGCTGCAGTTCACAGAAGATGAAGAAAACGAATGCAAGACATTCCACAATTCATGTAATTCCAGATATGCTTCTGTTATGCTTGTAAAGCAAGATAATTGGCAATCAACTTTAAGGTATTTTAACTCGAATCTTTCCGATATACAAATTAAAAATAAAATATTGCGTTGAAATGATTTTCATAACAATATCTGTGAAAATTTTTAAACCTCTTCTATCTAGAAGTCTCAAATATTTTGTCCCTTCGACATTTTCTGAATCGAAATTTATTTTTTTATCTACAACAAATCTATATTTGTAATCATAGCTTTCGAATTTTATATTACGAACGCAATAACCCGCTATGTACTTGAAAACTTGATACTCTTATTGAAATATCATGATTTATTTTTAAATTCCCTAGGGATTGTCTCCTTTAAAGTTTACATCAACTGTTCATCTTTTGGGAAACAAAAAAAACTAAAACCTACAAGTTTATTAGATGAACAGTTGAGCACACAACAATAACGATACATTATTATAAAATGTGTACAGCTTTAGGTTAAGTTATTAATAAAATTTGTAATATTTTTAAGATAATTAATATTTGACAGAATAAACAAAACACTAATTTCACATTTAAGCACTAATTTCTGTTATAAAACAAAATATCTTAAATTCATACATAATTGATGCTGGAAAAAGCACAATTTATTTAT
>BMAV01005202.1:0-17140 GCA_019973955.1 Trichonephila inaurata madagascariensis
GAATGTCTGTGGCGCACCGTAATGAATCTTCAGAAGAGTTTTGAGCTGAAGTTGGCCCAACAGGGATGCAACAAACCTTACTAGTCGGTTACTTTAAGGATATCTCCAAGCTAGATGTCTGCAGCGTTTATTCCACTGATTCCAAGCCCTTGCTGCTTGCAACGTCAGTGGGGTCAAATCAGAGTTCACTGGAGGAAGGAATGCACATATTTTCTGTCTTACAAAAGCTGGGTCGGCCTGGTGTCAGTGAAAGTCATGTGTTAGTTAGAAGGAGATCAGGTGAGCCCCAGCAACCAACCCGTCATCGGCTTCGATGCATCGAATCTACAACTGTATTTATGATCTCAGGAGCAATTTGCTATGACAGCAGTTGTAGTCTCGGTATTATTCCACGCACCCTGATTGCAAACTTATTTGTGAGTCTAGTGATTCAACCTGCTGTGCTGCCATTTATGAACAGAAATTATGGGACTGTGTTTTCCAAGTGTCCGCCTGTTGTAATCCATCATACTGTATGGTGTATCGACGAGTTGCCTCGGTTTTCTAGATCAACAGATTTTTCTCCAATCGAGCACGAATGGGACATCATTGAGGGACAACTCCAGTGACATGCACAACCAGCATTAATTCTCCGTGTACTGAGACACGAGACAATTGCAACAGATATAAATATTAAATCCCACATATTGAAATCGGCACCTGTACAACAAAATGTATGTACTTTTGCATGCTTGCCTTTTGTACCATTATTTCGCATTTGAAGTAGTTCTTCTTGTGTTTCTATTAACCTGTGATCTTCAAACTTTATTCGATTAAGTCAGTGCTTCTCAAAGTTTCAATATTTGAGACCCAATATTGAATCACAATTTTCATCGCGCCCCCCTCCATACAATAACGATGTATTGAATTCAATAATACGATACTTTGACGCTAAAGCTACAATACGAATTTAACCTCTTCTCCCCCGACGTATATAAAAGTCTCGCTCAGCCAGTGTGTAAATTGCCCCGGACGTATATACGTCTATCTGAAATATGTTCCTTACTATCCATAAAATTATTCCGAAGACTTTGGAATGCAATAAAATCTTTAACATTGTTTGAGAAGGATTTACTTACTTCAGAGGATTTTCTTATTTTCCCTTTCTCCCTCCTCCCTCCCCCCAAATACACATGCGTCCAATAATGGCATTGGGGAGTGAATCGCATAACTTTTAATGAGCAGTTAAGGGATTAATTATAAGCCGTACGTGATCCGGATAAGTGCTAATTTTTGCATGTAATTTTATATATAATCAATCAGTGCGGTCACTGGTAATTATTAAGCTTGTTCTTAGCTTAGTATTGTTAAGTGCATAGTGCAGTAATTAAAGTGCATAGTGCAGTACTGATACATTTATAAGTGCATTATATCAGTGTAAATTTTTTTTTTATTATGACAGAATGTATTTTGTTTGTTTTACTTTCAAAAAATTAACAATTTTTTGTTTTCGACTTTTTATATGCTTGCGCCCCCCTTCTAGGATTATCACGCCCCCTAGGGGGGCTCGCCCCACAGTTTGAGAAGCGCTGGATTAAGTATGTTACCTTGACAAATGCATTACCTAAATGCCATTACTGTACAACAGCATTTCTTTAACTGTATTGCGTGCCCCACTAGGGGGCGTGATAAATCTAAGGAGGGCGCGAGCATACTGAAAAGTCGAAAACAAAACATTATTTAAAAAAATTATTTAGTGAAAATAAGCAGACAAAATACATTCTGGCATAATAAGAAATAAAATTCACATTTACACTGATATAATTCACTTATAAATGTATCAATACTTCGCAATATAAGTTACAGTTAATTTAAAAATACTAAATTAAGAACAACAATAATAATACCAATGACCCCATAGGCTTGTCATATATAAAATTATATTCAAAAATAAACTTTTATCTTGATAATTTGTATGGTTTATAATTAATTCCTTTAAAAGTACCGTTTAAAAGTTTCGCATTTCGCTCCCCAATGCCACCGCATTCCACGTGGGTGCGCGTATGGGATGTATCGGGGGAGAGGGAAGAAAAGGAATAAATAATAAAATCTTCTAAAATAAATAAATCCTTTGCAAACACTGTAAATGTTTTTTATTGCATTCTAAAGTCTTCGGAATAATTTTATAGATAGCAGTGCATAGAAAATATCGTACTTCGGAAAGACGTTTATATACGTCCGGGGCAATTAACGCTTTGGCTGAGTGTGACGTTTATATACACTGATGGCACTTGAGAGGTTAAAGTGGTATTGTAGCTTTAGTGTCAAAGTGTAGTATTGAATTCAATTCATTGTTATTGTAAGGAGCGGGCACGATGAAAATTATGTGATTCATTATTATTAAAATCTTAACAAGCACTACGCTACAATAATTATTTCTAAGTGTTCGTATTTCCCCCCTTCAGTGTACATTGCATTCGCAGTTAATGGTACTAAAACAGTTAATACGCTCTTCCAAGAAAAACTTGAGATGGCATTACAATATTCGTGTAAAAAGGAAATAAAAAATTCTGTAAACACGATAAATATACCCTTCGTGACACTTATCAATAAAAATATTATGGTAGACTTAAAAAACATTTTAAAAATTCACATTAAACACATATAAATATCGGGTGGGAAGAACCAATACATAAAATTACCTTGGGATTACCAAACTAAGAACTTAAATTACTACTCTGAATTGCCATTTCTTGTAAGAATCCTTGAGTTTATACGAGTTAAATTTAGAAGAAGGTAAAATGGCTTGTAATCACGCTACTAGGAGATTAACTTTATGGAGATATATTTTACCAATAAAAAGAAATAAGCAGATTACGACTGTAAAGTAAAAGTTTATTTTTTTTTCAGAACATCTAACTGTAATCGATATTGAGATTTTTTGTCAAAGTATTTGAAAATAACCTATAGGATTTACGATGCAGCACCTTCCAGGATTTTAATAGCTGCACCTATTTAAAAGCTGCCATTTTAAAATGATACGTGGTTTTAATAACAATATTTTATCATCATGAACAACGCTGCTATGATAAACGATACGAAATTTTTATATGCATTTATTTTATGTATTTTTTACTCGATTCTAAACTTGTTTGTTATAAATTTTACTTTTATTATGTCATATTTCTTGTTTATTTTCAAATTATTGTTATTTTTAACATAGAGTATATATATCCTCTCCAGTTAGCTTTATCGTAATTAGAAGAGGCGTTAAAAAGCGTAATAAAAACAGAACTTGAAAAAGGCATCACATTTCCTAATCGTACCATTTAGCAATTTGATTCGCAAGCGGTTAGATAAAATCGGTATGGAGTATAGAAATTATTATGAAAATTCCTTTTATAAATTTAATAAGAACATGGTAACAAGCATTTTTCAAAACTAAAATAGATAGAATAAATAACTGATAATTATACTTTTTCAATATTTGACTTAGGAAATCGACAGCTTTTTAGACATTGAATTATTTTTCACTTCTTATGTTTAATTATCTGTTAAATATTTAATTAAATGTTTAATTATCCTTCAATACTATAAATATAGAAGAATATATTCTAACTGATCATAATTTCTATAATGAATGTTTATTTGATTAGCACAGTGATAGAAGTTTAATAAAAAATGTGTACAAGTTGATCTAAATAAAAATCACACACAGGAATGCATTGAATATAAGAAGAAAAAAATACATGAACTCTATGTGCATGTGATATGAATACTCAAAAAGGATAACACAAGTACCGGGAAAAGTATACAAAAATTTTGTTTAAGACCTAATTATATATATATATATATAGATGTTTATATCAAAATCATGTATAGTGTATATATAAAGGAAAAAAGGAGATTTTCTCTTTGTCTCTCTAAATCACTTACTCATCAAGAGATCTCCAAAAGTATTAGACCTACAGACTTGCAATTTGGCAGGAATGTTCCTTTCATGGAATAGAGATTCGTTGAGAACGAGTTTTGAAAAAATCGACTCTCAAGAGGGATACAAGGAGTTAAAGGATATTATTTTTATTATTCCGTTAAGTATTAGATCTACACTATAGATTCTACAGTCTAGAAATTTGGTAGATATGCTTCTTTTGGTAATCAGAGATTCGGTAAGAGCGGGTGTTTTGGAAATTGACTCCCAAGGGGGATGCAAGGGGTTAAGGAGGCGTTATAGATCAAAGTTCTTCTTCTTGAACTATTAGACATGCAATATCTGAAATTTTAATTAGCAGTTTCTTATGTTGAGTTAAAATCCGCTAAGAACGGACCTTACTCTCAAGGGGGTTACGGGGCATATTGATAAAAAAATTTCAGTTTTTGAATTATATTAGACTTAGACTTGAATTTTGAAAAGCATATTTCTTTTATTTAGTGATCCATTATAAATGAAATTTGCGGAAATCCACTTTGAGCAAACTGGTTACAGAAGCGTAAAAGATAACGCCCCTTTAATTTTAGAAATTCGAGTCCTGACCTTTTCAAATGGAGGAGGTGAGGATTATAAGTATGTTTTCCAATTCAATCGAAAGCTTTGTGCTGGGACTTAGATATCAATAATTCATAAACACAGTATATTCTCATACATCATGAAATATCCAGTGAAGGGGGCGGGCAACGACTATTAATTTATATAGGGACAAAAAGGTATATTCTTAAAGACTATTCTGATTTATACATATGTACATACACTTTTTCTCTCTCAATTTTATGCATCATTTTGATATGTTTATATGTCTCTGTCTAATACTAAATTAGGAGGCCTTTCACCAATATCCAATATGTGTTTCTTTGTAGTTTGATGTTAATAAAAAGAGTAAACTAATCACAATCAAGTTCATGATTTATGTTTAGTTTTCATATTTTTCACAGTATTTAAATTTTTTTTTTTATTTCTCAATTTTTCTCTGAATTTTATATTTAAGGTATCTGACTACTTGCGATAGCTTTTTTTTGAACAAAGGGAGATATGGGGATTTTTTTTTTGTGATTTTTAGATTTATTTAGTACATTTTAAGGAAAAAATCCTAAAATTTAGAAGTGAACAAAAATTTATTATTATTAAAATGGGAAAAAACTGGTAAAAATGTACAAAATATAACATAAACGGGGCCCGCTCTGTGCAAAAATTTTATGAACAAATTCTCGATTTTTCAACTTTGATGTGTTAGTTTATTATTCGTGTTTGAAATGACTTTCAGGATAAGAGATATTTTAATTTTTACAAAAACTAGAGCAATTTATCTTGGTGATTATATGAAATTGCTTAAAAAGACAGTGATTATATTCACATACAGGACTGTAAATTTTAAAATAAAACAGTGATTGATAAATCTGAAGGTTAAAACACTTCTACTGTTATACAGAACATACACAAAAAAGCTCATCAAATTATTTTCAAAACTTTTTGAGCAATTGCTGTCTCTGTTTGAACTTTTAGCAAAAACACTTTTCGAGTAAAACGCATTTTACAGTTTGACATCTTGTGTAAAGTTATGGTATTTGCTTTTACTAAAACACTTTTAGTTTTTGTTCTAGTGAATGGAAAATAAAAACTTGGTATTTTTATTAAGCTAATAAGATGACCTATAAAATAAAATCATAAGCAAAATTTGACAATTTTTGAAAAAAATCATGATTTTAGGGTAGTCGGATACCTTAATCTTTATATTTTCTATATTTTTCTCTGTTTTATATTAAATATTTACATGCTTTTCTCAATTTTATAATTGAATTTCAGGTTTTTGTGTGCTTTCTTTTTCAACTTGATTGTAATATTTTTAGAATAATGAATGTATATAGTTATACAATTAGCTTTAAAATTATCACAATTATACATAACTCTTTTTTCTGCTTGATGTAAGAAGGCGTGGCTACGACAGGTAGCTTAAACCTTTCCTGTTAAATAGCTTATGAGATTTTTAAGGGGACACAATACGATTCAATTGACGAAAATCGGTCTTAAAATCAAATCTAATTTTTTTAGCCTAAATTATTTTTTATATACTTTTCTAACAACTCACAAAATTTGAAAACTGTAAGGATAAAAAACGCAGAGTTATGGTAACCTTTATATTTGTTTTTATTCACATCTCAATGGCACAAATCAAAATATTATACTGACTTATCTCGGAAAGATAAAATAACTAGTTTGTCTTCATTTAAAATGCTAAGGCTTTTTTTTCTATTGTGCTTAATGCTTTGAATTTTTTTTACCTATTGTGCTAATAGTACGTGTAGCAAAAGTTGGTATGCATTTTTCAATCAAAACAAAACTAACATATTAAAAAATAATTAAATTTAGAATTTACACATTTTTTAAGGAATTTTCAATAAGCATTCGTAAAAAGTATTGTACGAATACCAATCATGTTATCGAAAAACCCATACCAAGGTTTGTTATATATAGTTTGTCGTACTTTTAAATCAAATTTCATGTATGTAGGTTAATTTTTGTAGGAGGAGTAGCATTTTAAAATCACTTCATAAGTTTCAAGTTTTTCCCTTAAGAAATTAAATGGTTAGCTTTTAATGAAATTTTGAGCACAAAATCTGTTTTACATCATATATACACATAGGAGGCAACCAAAAAAAAATTATAAAAATCATTAAGGTACCCGACTACGTTCGGAACCGTGATTTTAAAAAGGCACATAAATGGACAATTTTCACGATATTTAGTGTCATTAGATTCGAATACATGTATAAAACTGTTTTAAGGATATTTTGATAAAAAACATTATTTAAATACAATATTTCGGCAAAAAATTAACTTAGAATAATCTTTTTTCAAAATTTTCTCCTTTAGTGAAAAATGCTACTATTGTAATAAGATTTTGCCTGCATATAGCTCAGACCTTTGTACAGATGTTCAACTATGACTTTTGAAAAATTCACATTATTTTCAGAGTTTTAACCATTTGAAATAATTATCGGCGTTTTTTTCTTAAAATTTCTCCCCTCTGATGTCGTAAAATATGGATAAGCATACTTCTAAGTTATATATTTCAAAAATTCTATTTGAGCCTCTGTACAAAGGTGTGAGCTATAGACTGGCAAAATATTATTATAATAGAAGCATTTTTCAGAAAAGGAGAATATTTTGAAAATGGGTCATTCTATGTTCTATTTTTTGTCAAAATATTGTACTTAAATAAATTTTTATTGTAATAATTTTCTTAAAACAATTTTATATACGTTTTCTAATCTAAGTGACACTAAATATCATAAATATTATCCATTTATACGCTTTTGCAAAATCACGGTAGTCGGATACCTAAAAATAAAACGTTTTGTGTAAATCGTTCTGTGTACCCTTAAAACGAATAGTATTGAGATGTTGAATTTGAATTGGATTACATATATTAGTTTAAAATATAGTTTTTATTTTCAAAATCCTACACGATCTCTAAGTAGCTTTGGATATTAAAAAATAATTTCGAACATGGGTTACTAATAAACATCTATATAAGTTCCCTATAAGCAAATGTATGATTACAATAACGAAACAAACATACAGATATTTATTTATTGACTCGTTGTATGCTAAATCAACATTACCCATACTTGAGAGACGCATCATTAAGAACCTGAAGAAAGGACCAATTTTCACCATTAGAGATAGACAGCGACGAAGGTCAACCCCGCTAAGTGATCTCGTCAAACGTACCACAAAAGCAAGCGTCTACATTCCGCGATGTCATTCTCAGGAGAGTGATTTCCCTTCTTCCCTTTGGAATGTCCCCACAAAGGGAGGCGGATGTGCCCAAGGGATGAGGATGCGTTTTTCCCTCCATGAAAAGGGGAAGCAGATAGGAGCCTAATGGAGAAGCCGTGTCTCCACATCTAGCTTCATATCTGGAAGGCACGACGACGTCGTGAAAAGAGAGACACGGCGCTCTTTGAAGATGTAACGCTGACTGACAGTAATGACGAAGGGGATGAAGCTGTTAATGTTAAAAAATGAAAATGGTTTAGCTGCTGGATATGGAGTGAAACTTAATATCTAGGTTAAGGATTTTTATTTATTTATTTATTATTGTAAGATATATACTAGCAAAATTCTCTGATTCAAATTATTAAGTAGCTTTATAATAGAAATACAAAAATTAAAATTTAATTGCTATTATATCTATCACAGTTCCATTGAGAATGATTTGAAGTCAATCACCAGAAGAGTGAATAACCTCTTCTCTGGATATTTCATGACATTGTAAGATTATAAATTCTTTTTTTAGGTTATTGTTGTCTAAATCATATCGTAAAGTTTACAACTGTGGTTTCGTACTTGGTTTGTCACTGGCCTTCTGCACCATGGGTTCGACCCCGGCCCAAGTCAGTGGATTTTCATGATGCCGGAAATCGATAGCGGCCATGTCGCATGTTTATGCGGCATGTAAAAGACCTTGAGTACCTGTTTGGTTTGGGTGCTCTCGTCAGAATTAAAATTTTCAGGGCGGTTTCGTATCGGCAGAACTCAGGTGCCTCCCTCTGTGGAGGAGACTGGGCGTCAAAATTACCTGTGGTGATCCACCTATAGGGTGTCGCACTAAAAAGAGATACCAGCTTTCGGGGAATGTAGTAGGTCTTCAATGGTAAAACACTAATCCGCAGCCCATTAGAAACTTAAAAAAAGTTTACGACTGTATCGAAAAATATTATTACAGTACTTCCCTCTTGAATTAAAAAAGAAAGGAATCGAATTTTTAAAACAGATGTATATTTATCGTTTACTTTCCTGCAGCCATCCTTGTAGTCGATTTCCTCAAACACCATTTTTTGTGGATCTCTACTCATTAAAAGAAACATACTTGCCAAAGTCCTTGTTAAAAAAACGATCCCGCAACACCTGTTGTGAATCAGTTCCCGCAAATCCCGATCTTAGCGGTTATCTACTCAACAAAGAAAGCATGATTACCAAAATTCAAGTTTGTAATTTTAATAGTTTTAAAAAGCGATTTTTTTAGTCTACGTGTGTATAACATCCCGTAACCTCCTCCTATTATGTCGACTTCCATGAAACCCGTTTTTGATGAATCTCTACAGAAGAAAAAAAAAGTTTCAAGCTTGTAAGTCTAATAGTTCAAATACAAGAAATTTTTATCTATATAACACGCTTCCTCTTCAACTTCTCCTGGGAGTCGATTTTCGCAAAACTGTTCTTAGCGGATCTGTACTTAACTATATATAGAAACATGCTTTTTTAGCAGTTTTTAAATCCGCGTAGGTCTAGTAATTAAGAAATGAAAAGTTTGTTTACTAAGCCCTCGCAATCTCCTTGGGCGGGGATTGTCTCGAATGAAAGAAATTATTAAAAGAAATATTCCTGCCCAATTTTAAGGCCGTAGGTCTATATTGCGGGATGAGTGAGTCACTTTTCTAGAAGAGCGACCAAAAACTGAATATACCAGTCCTTTTCAAATTCTGAGAGCATCAATATGTGAAATTTCAAGCTGATTTTCATATAACACACGGCCCATAAAGTACCAGATGAAAATTTTCAAATGCTAGACATTACTAAGAAACCAGGATAGACATTTACTGTCGAATTTTCTTTTAAAGTCAGAGTTCTTACATGAGTGTAATAAAAGTATGATATTTCTGCATTAATTTTAATTGATCTTGGTTTTACCAAAGATAAAATCGTATTTAAAGAAATATAGATATATGTGTTTTGAAAATTATTAAGGTATCCGATTGCTTTCGGAAGCGGTATTTTACAAAAATGTATTTAAGAAGTAATATTTGTGTGTGTGTGTTTAGTGTCGTTTGAATAAGAATGTACTTATAAAATTGCTTTAAAAATATTATTAAATAAAAAATTAAGGTAAACTATATATTTTCAAAATAACCCCTTTTAATGGAAACTGCTTCTATAATAATAATATTTTGCTTATACAGTGAAATCGCTTAGCACGAAACTGAAAGGAGTGGAATATTTTTTCGTGTTCGAGGATATTGCACAAAAAACATGTATTCAACAACACTAGGCTTATTAGAATACAATTGATTTACATAGATATGTATATATGCATGTATTTGGTAAAAATCAATGAAACAAAAGCATTCACAAGAACTTCATGAAATTTAGCACAAAATTTTCAAGTTTTTTGAAAAACAAAACATTTATTAAGTTTTTGGAAAACAATCTGATGTTTATGCATTGTTTTTTTAGCATCAAACTGTCAATAAATTGTTCGATATCGTCCATTTCGTTATTCATTTCACCATTAGAATGTGAGTCTAAATAATTGTTCATACTTTTCATGGCGTTCCTCATTTCGGATGATGTAGAAAGAAGGAGCTGATTATTCTTTTCATTTTTATTGCCAAAATCTGCATCAAAGATATTTTTAGAGCTTTGAGCTAACTCCAAATCGTCTTTGTCTGCCATAATTGGAGTTTTACACACATTATCATCATCTGCTGCAATGAATTCTTCGATAATACAATAGGACAGCCCAATCCTAATGGTGTTTTCCGTACTTTGTTCATTCACAGAAGGAAAATTCTTTCACATTAAGAGAAAAAAATACGTGAAAATACATAGTAGTTTGTTGGGACCGTTGAATTATTTCGTCTTAAGTGATATCGCTTTAAACGTATTTCACTGCATATGTGTAGCTCAGAGTTCTCTATAGAGCCTAAACTAGACAAGCCCTCTAATGGTTTCAAAGAATTTACATTATTTTCAGAGTTACGTTTAAATGAAATAACAACGAGGTTTTCTGTTAATTTTTCTGTAATCTAACATATTAAAATATGGATAAATTCACTTCCAGAATATATGTTTCAAAATTCTAGTTCTGGCTCTGTAGAGAAGTCTTTTCGCTATATATAGGCAAAACATCATTTTTAAATACAAGCATTTTTCACAAAAAATATTTTGAAAATTTCCATTTGAAAAATTATTTTTTGTGATAATACTCTTTAAGCAATTTTATTTCCTAATCGTAATTCAAGTGACTCTGAAAATCAAAAACATTTTCCATTTGTATGATTTAAAAAAGTAGCATTCGGAACTTAGTCGGATACCTTAATATAAATCACTAATCCGCCTATAATAGAACTTTTAATATCTACCTATGGCACTTTTGTACTATATAATTAATTCAATAACTGATCGTATATGAAGGTATAAAAATATTTTAAAAATGGTGCGATATTTTGTTAAGACGAACCATTATGAATGGAGTTTGATAATTATATTTAGGCCCTTTTGTAATTGTTGTTCCATATTTAAAATATCTAAAGTAGGATAATATACTATTTACAAATCGAAACTTTATCTTACACACACACACACACATTAGTTTTTCATGGATCCTGAAATGATCTTAAGGCTATTGAAACAAACTAAAGGCAATTGTTTTTCTTAGATGTCGTAATTTTTCTCTATAGAAAAGTAAAAATTAGCAATCGAGTTCGAAAACTAATAACTAATAATGAATGACACTAACTCAAAGTTCAAGGACCCCCTTTTGATCGATTAGACTGTCTCTTATTAAATGAAAAATATTTCGAATGTAATTGAAGAAATCAAAAGTGTAAACGTGTCTGCGTCTCAATAATAAATAAATTTTTATTGGATCACAATAATAATTTTAAAATGCATGATTTCATTCGATTTGTAATCCATTATCATTTAATTTGTATTTAGATTTTAATTATCAGTATTTTAAGCTACCTAAACAATTTATTTTTATAAAGTAGTATGATTAATCTCATCAAATTTTTTGTTCCTTTAATTTTGTAAATTCTCTCTTTTAAATAAAAGTCTACCTACCTTATAGTTAGTTTGTCTTTTAAAACCCATTACTTACACACACACACACACACACACACACACACACACACACACACACACAACACAACACACACACACACACACACACACACAAACCCCACAAATATATATATATATATATATATATATATATATATATATATATATAATATATATATAGCACGAATCTTCCACAAAACTAATTTTATATAAGCTGAATTATTTTTTTATATATATATATATAACTTTTGTACAACCGCACAGAAAGAACTAACAAAATAATTTGGAAAGACCTTGCTTATTGCAATTTATTGCTTTAAAATTAAATCAAAAATAACTTAATAAGATTAATTTATATTGTTTTGAAATTAGATATGTTGCAATAAAGGTTTAGTGTTTATAATGAAATAATTGTTAGGAAATATTTTTTGACAACATTTCTTATATATATGTGAAACAATTTCTTAATTAAATCCTTTCACTGGTAGACTTTAATTTTGTTGCAGTCTTTGAAAGGATGAGACTTCTTGGGAATTTTAGTTGCACACATTTATTAATTTTTAAAAAAAAGATGTAAAGCAACGACACAAAAAGCACAACACAAACACGCACGTTTATAGGACAATACACTAAGTTCACCGGAGACTTCAGTTTTTATAGCTTTTTCATCCGAAAGCTTTTAAAATCATATAATTTACAAAAATGACTCCTGTGATAGGTCAGAAATCATAGATAAGGCAATACATCATCTTGCTTGAAAAACGTGAACGTGGCGGTTTTATAGGAGATAAAGTTGTAATTAAAGGGGATGTTTCCCGCAAGAAGAGTAAACTAAAAAATTAACAACCATGTGAAGAGGGCTTTAAGGCCAATATGAATTCAATAAAATCCTTCGACAAAAAAATTTATATATAAGTGTTGAATTAATCACATATATACATTTCCTTCTGTAACAGTTGCAAAAATTTATAAAATACAACTATAAAAATTAACATCAAAGCATCTAAGATATAACTATAATGATAACACACACACGAATCCTTACTCTGATATAATTCAAGTATTGAAAGTCTTTTAATAATATATACGTTTTTAAATCATTCTAATAGAAGGCTTATGTTTCTTCACAAACACATTCCTTTTTGTAAGATTTTCAGATTTATAATGTTGCTTATGAAATTAAGTTCCTTTTCTAAAAGCTTGTGACCTATATATATTTTAAAAATTCCTTTTATTTCCTTTGAACCCGGGATTAACCAATTAAGCCAAAATTTTAAGGTTTTTTAATTTGGATATTATAAAGATTAAAAAAGTTTCATACCCCGCCAGTGTTTCGCCGGAAAGGAAAACAACAAAACCATATTTAATTAAGGTTCCACTTTTGGGCTCTTTGCAACGGTTTGAAATTTATTTTTGAAGATCGAAATTTATTTTTGGGGAAATTTAGTTGCAAGGGGGTTTTTTTTAATAAACCCCCGATTTTCCAATTTTTTGACCCCAACACCAATAAAAATTTTCTTTCCCTTGTTTCGAAGGTACGAAATAAAAAAAATTCCGGTATTTGGACTTTAATAATTAAGAATAATTTTAAAAAGAAACATAACTTTTTAAAATTAGGAAAATTTTTTCCCATTTTTTTTTTAAAAATTCAAATTTTTTTTTAATTTTTTAGAATTATTTTTTTTTTAAAAAAATTAAAAAAATTTTTTCCCAAAAACTTTTTAAAAGTTGTTACGGAAAAAAAGATGAAAATTTATCAAAATTTTTTTTAAATAAAAAATAAGTGCTTATCAATGTGTCTACAAATACTTATCTGACATACTTTGAATAATAAATACAAAAGATCACTGAATATTTAATAAATTTCTCTTCGAAATGGATCCGATCAATTTTATTTATGGATACAACATTTCAGTTTACACGACGACAGAAAATTAATTACACATTTAATTAATTTTCCTAACGATTATATATTTTACCAATTTATTAAAAGAAACTTAAAAAAACTACCTCATTTTAAAATTACTACCTTTTTTTCAACTAATATGACCTGTTGTATCTGATGTTGATACAGATTAAATTAAATTTAAAAAAATACTTTTCCTGTTAATTATAGAACTTATTAAGAATACTAATTTAAAGAGATTACTTTAAAAAAAAAGAACAGTTAAACACTTTCAAGTTGAAGAAAAGAAAGTTGTTTTTTAAGCCTTAAATACTAAAGTTTACAAAATAAATATACCCAAACATATTTAATTAATTAAAACATCAATTTATTTTCTGCTTTCCAGAAATATTCTTTTCGATAAGTTTGTCTCGAACAGCTGTTTTGATTAAAAATACAATGAAAAATTTAGCTCCGAATAAGTTTCACACCCTAGTGAATCAAATTATCCAAATATATTCGAACCACTCCTTAAAACTATCTACCCAAATTTGAATTTCAAAGTCGAACGGAGCCACTATATTTCTAAAAGCAATTGTTTTTCTTTCAACCAATACTCTTAAATTCAAATGAATTTCACCGCAAGATATTGTATTCGAATCTTCCAGAGCATTAAGTTGGCTCAAAATATCTGTTCATATTTTTCAATTAATTTTGCTACTCATTTCCATTTATCATTAACTCATCGTCATGTAAAGCTCGCGATTATTTTGCAATTACCCTGAAATGCTGTTAGGAAACGTCAATTATTATTTATTAATATATGCGCATATATTAGCATTATAATGAAGCGTTTAATTAAAGTATAGATAGCAGCGCTCCTTTGTTACATCGACCGTTGGAGAAGTTTCTGTTGTGCTCTCTATAGATAGACCAAACTGTCGATCGCAGCGCCATCTGGTATTGTATTCAAAAGGTAATGCAGCGGTTCATTGGAAAGTTAAGCTGTTATGAAGCTGGTTTTTTGATGACTGAATGGTGAACTGCTTGATACAAAATTACTTTTCAAGTCTTGTATCAATATGTAACTAGAATTTACTTAATGTTTAAGATGAAATGTAGATTTTATTACAATGAATTGAAGACAGATATATTCTAAAATGAAAATTAAAAACCAACTTATAAATACCTTTAACTGCGTAATGGGCAAAATTCATGATGGTCACATGACAGAAAAACACGTGTTTTTAATTGAATTCAAAACAGACGTTTCACTAATTGTCCTTGTTGTTCCATTAGAAAAACTTATAAAATATTCCAAATTTCATAATTGGGTGAAGATGTTCAAATGTTATGAAAATAAAATTCTACAAAAAGATTTTAAAATTAAAGAAAAAAATCTCATTTTATGCAAGTATTTTTAGATAAAATGTCTTTTGTACACCTATGTACGTTATTATTGTTGTCAAATATATAATTTTAGAGAAAAATTTCTGTAAATAACAAAAGTTGGCAAGAACAAAGCAATTGAACTGATTAACTCAGCGATATTCAACCTGCGGCTCGCGGGCCACATGCAATCCACCAAGCCTTTTTAAGTGGCCTGGTCCTGGCCCATTGCTCTGAAAAATTTATTTATTACGTCGTATTAAAAATTTGGGGGGGAATTTCGTTGTCAAGAAATCAAATATATTAATTTTGCTTTTGCTGTCGGGTGCCGTACGGCTACGAATTGGTACTCTTTTTCTATTAGGAACGGCTACGGTTATTGATAACAGATAACAGTAGAGTAGCGACCATTTTATGGATGGAACTAATTTTTAACTATATTTCATATCTTACAAGCGAAAAATATTCGAAAAAAATAAATCGCTTCAAGACGATTGGGAAGTTGACTATTTTGTAGTGAAAAACAAACATGGATCAGTAATTGTTTAATTTGTCACGAAAGTGATGTATTTAAAAAATACCAATAAACAGGAATCATTTAATGACACTTTTCCTTAAAGATCACTATCAAGAGGTGATAAATAGGTTTTCTGGTGAATAATCTAACATTAGCAAAGTGTTTTGTCAGTGGTAATATCACAGCGGAAAAAGACATACTATGAAGTTTGTTAATATGGTAACATAGAAACCTTACTGGGTGCAAAATTGTGAAGAAGTGTTTCTTGTAAATTAGGACAAAATAAATAATATAAAAAAATAATATTAAAAGCAAAAAGAGTTATTATATTTTGACCAATTTTCCATTTTAAATTTCCAATGTTATCTGGTCTTAACATTTTTTTCCCATTTCCCCCCAATCTTCCCGTTCGGCCCGCAAGGAAATAACTAACATATGGACGGCCCCCTAAATACGGCAAGTATGCGGTCAGGCAGAAAAAAAGGTTGAGTACCCCTGTATTAAATGGAAACACAGGATCAATTTTATTGTATTAATATGATGTCACATGAACTGATTGTCTAGAAACACGTGATTGTCATTTTCATGTTACTAATGACGTCACATGAACTGATTGGAAACACGTTTCCATTATATTTACTAATGACGTCCCTGAATTTAGCCCTTACACTGAAACTTTTAAAAAAATAGACACAAAAGAGATCAATTCTTACTAAAAATTGAACTAAGAACAAAAAGGAAGGAAAATACAAAGTATCTACCAATGAATCTTGGTAAAGAAATAAATAAAATTTTAAAAACATTATAAAAATTTAGGAAAATGAAGTTTTTGATAGTTCTTGAAACGTAAAAAAAATTTACAAATGTGCTAATCGTTAAAATTTCTTTATACTTAAATAACGAAACAAAATGTGATTAGCAAAGACACTTTTAAAGAATTGTCATTAAGAGAAAATGGTACGGTTTACGAAAAAAAAAATATTTAATGATTTTCATAATTTTTTTGGTTGCATTCTATGTATGTATGATGTAAAACAGATTTTGTGCTCAAAATATTATGAAAAGCTAACCATTTAATTTTTTTAAGGGAAAAACTTCAAAACTTATGATTTTAAAATGCTACTCCTCCTTCAAAAATTGACTTACATGTATGAAATTTGACTTACAAGTACGTTAAACCATGTAGTATAACAAAAGTTGGTATGGGTTTTGTGATAACAGGATTGGTATTCGTACAATACTTCTTTTTATGAATGCTTATTGAAAATTCCTTAAAGATGTGTAAATTTTAACTTCAATTATTTTTTAACAAAAATTAGTGTGTATTGCTTTGATAGAAAAATGCATACCAACTTTTGTTCCATACAAGCAAAAAAATTTCCAAGTATTAAGCACAATAAGAAAAAAGCCTTGGCCTTTAAAATGAAGAGAAACTAGTTATTGTATCTTTCTGAGATCAGTCAGTTTACAGTTTTATTTGCCAATGGGTGAAAAAAACAAACGTAAAAGTTATATAACCTTTTTTCAG
>BMAV01005203.1:0-12224 GCA_019973955.1 Trichonephila inaurata madagascariensis
TTTTTTTTTAAAAAAAGAATATTTTTATCATTAAAACTTTTGATTTTTTTCTAACTTTTTTTTTTAATTTTAAATATTTTTACGAGAATTCCTTTGTTCATATAATTTACTGTTTTCTTGAATAATTTTATTTTTTTTAGTTTAATAATATGTTAATCAATTTTTAAATTATTGAAATTGTTATATCACATATTGTTTTAAGAAAAGATGGTATATCATTTTTAAAAACCACACCACACCACATTCTAATAGGGAGAAAAGAGTCAAATTCAACTGATAAAACCTTTTGTATTGGGTTTTTTCAAAATTTATTTAAAAATAAAAAAGCATTTCTAATGTTATTCTTAAAAAAAGTTATCTTTAAAATTTAAAATTTTTGGAAATATTTCCAAAAAAATATTTTATAGCTTTTTTAAAAAAAATTCCCCAAATTTTTTATTGAAATTAATGCTATTGAAATTTTTTAATTATTTAAATATATTTAAATTGTTTATTTAATTTTTATTATGAACTATGTATAATTTGAGAAATTCAATTTTTTAATTATTGCTTGTTGTGGAGTTGCAAAAAAAGTTTCATTCAAGTTTTTGAATAATTTCCGCATTTGTCACATAAATTAATACTGTCAAATTTGCTTTTTTAAAAAAATTTTTTTTGCAGAAATAATTGTACTTCCAATGGGGGGAAAACCCAAAATCCTTGGAAAGAAAGCAGAAAAACTTTGTTAGAACCCAATTAGCAGGAAGAAAATAGAAAACAAATGCTTGAATTCCCCAATACTTTCCAATGAAAAAAAAACTAAAACAAAAATATATTGTTGGGTAAACTTAAACCCTTAAGCAGTTGACTCCAGAGTCTCAAACACAATAACCAATTTTGGTGCAAACACTTCCTATTTATGGTTATCTTTTAGTCGATAGCTTATATTTCCCTTTTTCATTATTCTCATGACACAATCACGACACAGTTTCTATGGACTGGCTTTATTTTTATCTCCCAACACTTTTACATTCATATCAAATTACTGGGCATGGAGTTGGGCAAACACAGTTCACATATTCTTTTTGAAGACACAAAATACACCCAAATTTTTTAATTAAAAATGGCTTTTTCTCACCCGAGAACGACATACCGCCCCATTGATGGTTACACCATGCAATCACTGTTTAGTTTTTTACACAAATTGTGTTAAATTGTTAACCACAAAAATTGCACAAAATACATTTTAAAAATCCTAATAAAAATACAATTCACAACAATTCAACAAATAAAAAAAAAAACAATTCACTGGAATTTTAAAACATACAAAAAAATAATAATAAAAATTTTTAGTATATTAATCACTTGGCATTGGCAAAACACAAACTTTAGATATGGCTTTTTTTACAATACTAAATTGTGTTTTCACTTTAATACGAATTTTGTTATCGTCACCTAAATAAACCGAATAATTTTTCCCTTAACCACTTGTATGGTGGCAAATTTCTTAAATTAAACACTAAATCTCCAACTTTCACATTTTTTTTCAAACATCCATTTGTCCTTTTTGTTGCTTTTGGGTTTAAAGATAACTACGAGCCAAAATTTCCCAAATTAATTACACTGTTCTAGAAATTTTTTCCCATTTCTTAAGGTAACTCCCCTTTTATATTTATTAAGTTGGGCTCAATAATAAATTAAAGGATCTTTTAAATCAAAAGTGAGCTGGGTAAGAACTTCAAAATCATTCTCATTAGCAGAAAAAGGGGGGCAAAAAGGGTTTAGAATTTAGCATCCCCTTTATTTGAACTATCATGGAAAAAAACCTCAAATTTATTCCCCCTCATAACCCCAGATGGTTTTAAAGGTTTAAAAAAGCCCCCCATAACCCCCAAAAGGGGGGTGATCGGGGGTATAAATTTTCCATTAATGCTTTCGCCGCTAAGTATCACAATTGATCATCTGGTTTTCTAACCATTTCTAAATTTTTTTTTCCCCTATTAGCTCCTCAAAATTTTTTTGGGTTGTCAAAAATAATTTTGCACACTTCCCCTTTTCGAGACATAAATTTTTTTCAATGTTGCAATAAATGCATCAGAAGTTAAATCAGATACTATTTGATGTGTACAGTTTTAAACAAAAAACAATAAATATAAAAACATAGATTTTATGCAAACTTCCCTTGCGTTGGCCAGAAGAAAGGACCAAAGTCACCCGACAGTTAAAGGGGGTGTGGAAAAAACCCCTTTCCTTAGAAAATTTCCCCATTATTTAGATGCATAACGGTTTACACTTAAAACTATGATACATTTATCCCAAATTTTCTACAAAGATTGCGACCATTGAGAGGCCAAAATTTTTCGCGAACATGATTCAAAAGTGAAAAGGCACCAACATGAAAGTATTTGTTATGAAAATGTTCTATTATTATACATGACAATTTATGCTTTTTGGGCAAAATAATTTGATTTTTTTTGATTAAAGTCAAAATTTGTATTACCTAATCGGCCGCCCACTCTAAGCACTCCATCTAATCAAAAACGGTTAAGATTTTTTCAACTTACTATTGGGCAAAACTCGTTGTTGTTTTTGAGACATTTAATGTCTACTGAAAATTCTTGACTTTGTATACCCTTTTTTGGGGAAGATTTCCGTTTTTATCCAACTCATCTGCTTCTAGGGGGCCTTGGCTTTGACCTTCCCCCTTTTGGGTTGTTTACGAACCTAAAAATATAACAAGATACGCAGAAGGTTAAATTTGTTAAATATTGCACAAATTGTTCACAAAGTCATTCAAAAAAATGTTTAGTAGGCACTTCCTTCCCAAAGTTTTTCAAAAACGTTCTTCAGTTCTGAATTTTCCCCACGTTTTTTTTTCACTAACTTTCACAGTTTTGTTCGGATAATCACTGCCAGATAGAAACTCGGGACCGTTCCACCACGTTCGGTTCGAAGTTTGTCCGGATCAACCCCACGAGAAATCAAATCTGCAGGATTCGGGTTTGGGATGGCCATGTCTCCATTGCCGCACAGGCAAATCTTGAATCTTGCAATTTTTTCTGCACAAATTTTTTTAAGGTCCATCGGTTTTTTTTTAGCCGACAACACATCATTGAATCAGTCCACAGATAAACTTTAACTGATTCTAGTTTCAAGGCATCAATCCTTTTTCACAAGTTTGGAAAAAGGGGACAGCTGCACAAACTCTAATCTGGGAATAGTTAGGCATTAATTGGTGAAACCCCGATTTGCTATAATTAATTTCACTAAAGTCTCCCCCAATTTTTTTGTTTTTAATACACTGCAGCTCCATAGCAACGCTCGTATCGCCATGAAGCTCTATAGATGAAGGTTCTCAATCACTAAAAGTATTTCATATTGATGCTATTTGGGCTTTTAGCCTATCAACGGGTGCCTTCAGAATTTTATTTGGGAGTGGATCTTTCCGTCAATACTAAGGCCCCAAAGTTTTTGTAAACATCTTGGCCCTTTGGGACCCAGGGGCCCCACAAGTCCCAAAGGACGAACAGTTGGCAATAGTTGATAAAATTTTCTCTTTGTATACGAATTTTGGGGAATCACGTAAACTTTAAAGGAAAACGTGTCTTTTACGGGGTCCCAGGACACACCCAATGTTCGGGTCTCAGGTCGGGAAAAATCGTAGATTTCATTTGACACTGCGAAAGTTCAGTGTTTCCCAAGATTTTATGAAACCATGTCTGCACTTTTCAAAATTGAAATTTAAACTGACGTTGTAGCTCCACCCTCTTCTAAGGTTTCCGCCCCCATAACGCATGTCCATGTAGAACTGGCTTCGAAGGACTGGTGCTACTCCCGGGGAATTTTTTTTTCTTAAATATGGGACAATTGTCTCAATGTTCGTTGCGCTTTTAAATATGGGGCACTGGTATCCCCCTTGACCGTTTGAAGCTCATATTTTTTACTGGTCATGTTTTTGTCTTTCCACAATATTTGTTGCAACGGTTGTTCGGAATCAATTAGGGTCATTCTATACATTTTCTTTATGTCCGCAGTCGGGCATATCGGTAAAATACGAAATCAATCATCGAGCATATAAGTTTTTATGACTCCCCCGTTTTAAATGAATATCATTGAGTGATAAACCCTTATTTAAACTAGACCATTGAAACCCCTCTCACCTTGGGTACTTTTTCGGGGCTATAGCGCCGTCGGTAAGAAAAGTTATCCATTGTCATTTTCAACCCTACCCCCAAAAGTCCCAATTGTTCATATTCTTCTGAATTTCATACAGTTTTTTGATATTTGGGTCCCTTTTTAATCTAATCCACAGTGCATTTAAACGTTTTGGGGCAATGCCCCGGGAAATTCCCCAAGCAATTTGGATCAGCTTTAAAGGGGGTTTAACTACATACCGTCCCCCAATGCTCTAGAATGCTTTTCAAAGTGTTCCTCCCTAAAATTTGCCTCATTATTTTTGTTTGCACTATTCCCATTTTCTACTTAAAATTTTTGCAATGTTTTATTTAAATCTTCGTCCCTAACTAACCCGCAATGAACTTTAGTTTCATTTAATGAATCTACATTACCACTTGCAACGTATCCAAAACCTGTTTTGTAAAATTAGATCGAAATCGTAAATTTTTTTCCCGGCTCAATAGTTCAAAAAATATTTTCACCTAACAAAATGTCTTTTTATCTGGGAATTTAAAACGATCATCAGCTAACTCCCTACATCTGACAAATTAACACTGGTATTAAACGTGTTATTTGGAATAAAATCTGTGATTTTCTTAACTACTAACATATTTAAATCCTTCACGAATGTATTACTTTTATTTGAAATTGTCGTTTTAACGCATCCGTTAACAATCATAGAGGCATCATTTAAACATGAGATCAAAGTTTAATCTTTTTACTTTTCGTTGTAATTTTTTGGGGGACTCATTTGTAATAAGACAAACCATATGCCTCCGTCTAACAAACACCTACATTCAGCCAATTCGAATATTTTTCCTTCACTTAAACGGCGTGCTTTTAACTTTTTTAAATTTTTTTAGCTCAAAGTAGCGCCACGATTTCTTGATTGTTTTTATTTAATAGGGAAAGAAAGGAGGGGGAGAAGTATTTGGATAAATCGTTTGCGGTTTCTTTTTGGACAATGGGGTTTTGAATACTTTTTTTTCTTTTTGAAAATGAAGTAATTTATTTTGCGTTTACAAATTATGCAATTTTTAGAGCACATGTTTTAAAACAACATTCTGGGGGTGACATTTTTTGTTTTTAACAAAACTACTTTTCATTTATAGAAAAAATTTTAAACTGGGGCAAATTCAAACTGTGCTTCATTTTTTTCCCAAAAAAACATTTTTTTCTTTTTTTGAAAAATACGCTCGAAACTCCTCTCTGATTTCGGAGCTGTTATATCTCTGTTGTTTTTTGAAATCAAATCGTTTATTTTCATTTCCCGTGAAGGACCGATTTGACTCGCTTTTAATTTTACCTTTACGATAAATAAAAAAATCACATTCTCGCCCCCAAATTTGTGGGGGTTTAAAAAAAGTTTCTCCTTGTTTTACTTTAAAAGAGTCGATAATTTCGTCCAGAGTGCTCATCATTTTATCCGCTAAAATTTAATTCCCTACTGACTTAAAATCACTAACATTTCGTAACGACGTTCTCAAATGTTGCCTTAACCCGACCAAATTGAACATAACTCTCTGAATTTAATTTTTGGTTTTTCGAAAATCATTATAATTCTTGCGGTGAGGCTGTTTTTTCAAAAATAAATTTTTGTTTATCATAACTGCGCAATTTTCCTCTGACACATAAATCATTAAGTTATTCGCCCCTCTCCTAGGGTGTTTAAAAGAATTTCCGATTTCCATTCTTCCGGGAACCTCTTTCGTTTTGAATGCTTTTCTAATGACTGAAAAAAAAAATTTATGACTCAACACGTGAGGGTACAGAATAGTTAAGTTTTTTCACTTTTTTTTAATGTTTCGATACTAAATTTTTACCTGTTTTGGGGGCGTCACGTTGAAAGTGACGAATCATGTGGTAAATCTTTTCGAATATTGCTAGCTCTAATTGCTTCTCTAACTGCGCAACTTAACTTTTTTCTAAAAGGGTTTGTTTCACCTTCTGACTGCTTATGCGCAATTTTTTTTTCTAACTCTAAATTTAACTCCCCCGAAGATTTTTAATTCTCGTTTCTTAACAACATAGTCAATAATATTTTTTAAATAATTCTTTTTTCCTTTTATACACTTCACTACTTTCAATTAAAATTTTCAAATCAAGAACTTTTTTCATTATCTGGCACAATTTGTTTTAATTCCTCAGCGACAAGTTTTAACTCGTCTTTCTTCAAATTAGAATTAAAAGACAAAATTTAAAAATTTTCACAAAAATTCAAAAAATTCAAGAAAAATTTTACCTACCTCACATAACCGGTCGCCGCACTTGGCTTCTTGCTTTGAATACGAATACAATTAGTTTCACTCAGCCATTTAATCCCAAAAGCAATTCCCAAGCTCCGGTTGATCGGAAAATGTTGGGGGCAACTTCAACATTTAAACAGTTATCCAGAGTTCACACAATAACCAATTTTATGGTGCAAAAAACTGTCCATATTTATGGTTATCTTTTATCGATACTTAAATTTCTCCCATTTTTCTCTGACACAATCGACACAGTTTCTAGTGGACTGGCTTTATTTTTTTTTTTCCCAACACTTTTTACATTCATATCAAATTACTGGGCATGCGCGGTTTTGGGGCCAAAACGTTCACCCCTTTCGAAGACACAACAATACACTCTAATTTCTTAAATTACACAGATGGCGTTTCTCACGCCGAGAACGACTATAATTTAAATTTTAAAAAGGGGCATCTTAACTTTTGATTTCGGATAAATTTTTTATTTCATTTTTTAGACAGTAAAAAATATTTTAATTAAATTGCACTAAAATCCATTCAATAGTTTTTTTTTTTATAGAGATTAAACACGAATAAATTCTTTTTTTAAAAAAGGTTTTTGGTATATGTAAACAATTTTTTTGCATCTAAATCCAGCTATTTGGGATTCACCACTAACTTCAAATACAAAAGTTGTATTCATTACAATCAGTAGCCACAGGGAATTTTTCAAAGGGGGGTCGGGGTCGAAAGTTCACCATTTTGATCATGCTCCTTTTTTATTTTGTCGATTTTGGGAACAAAACATAGTAAAAAAATTATTGAACAAATAAATTTGCATTAATTAAAAAAATTAATCCCTAATAACAAATACTTAATTAAATTTTACGTACTATATACAAATTGGAATCACGGGAAAAAAATCAAGGGTTTTGTGTGCGTCCTTGATTACAATTGTGTGCGCCACTGATTACAATTAATTCTTATGTTTAGATTGAAATATAAAACAAATTTAAAAATTTTGCCGTTTTTTATTTCTTAACTTTACATAAATATTCAGAAAATATTACAAATATTAAACACCGAAAGAAAATTTTACGCAAAAAAACAAAAAAAAATTTATATTGTAATTTTAGTCTCGTAAATGTGTCGCTTGCATTTCTTCGCTTCAAACTTTGCTAGAAAGCTAAAAATGTACATACATTAGATTTCGTTACAATTACATTTTTTTAAAATTTTTCATCTGAATAAAATATGAATTTATTTTGGTCCTTATTTATTAGAAAATAATAATTTGAGAAGAGGACCCACGCGCGTAGGAAAATATGCTATTGATATTGAGAAAAACAAACAGGAAACAGCATTATTACGTTCTGTGCATATACTTAAAAGGGATTAAAAGGAAGAGTTAATAGTTTAAATGGAAAAATAGAAAAGTTTAACTGCTCGCACTTTTCTTAATTTTCATTGTTTTTCTTATTCCAAGATGAATGCTTTCGTGTTTTCGATTTCTATTAAGCTTCAAGTTAGTTCAATATTCTGGCTAATTATTTTAAAGAAAGAAAATAATTCCTCAATATCACGGGTCCTCTCTAGACAAGAAGGGAAAGGTTTTGTTTGTCTCCTCACTCGAAACCAATCCCCTTTTTTCATAACTGCCATACCCTCATGTTGGGGGCTGTTCAAAGTCCCTGGTACTGTCCATCATGATTGTTATACAAAGACCATACCGGCTGTTTCTCACCCTGGCAGATAACAATCTTTCCCAGAACGTTTTCTTTCACATGCTCATTCTATGCGTTTCCCATGTAATTCGAATTTTCTTCCAACAACAACGATCTTTTGCTGCCGCCGTCTTATGCCCAAGGGGTCACTTCTAAAAATAGTGTTGCTGTAATGTTGGGCTCAAATCTCCTTTTACGTAATGGTGGCTGTGAAAAACCTCCAATTTGCCCATTGGTAATAGAAATCAATTGAAACAGAGAATGTATTTTCTGTAGAGATTTTCTTGGATATTTTAAAAGAAACTAAAATTATAAACTTAAAATGCCATATAATCCCCCCTTTTTAACTCTTGCATGTATATCAATATTTATTACAGTTAAATTGAAATAGTATAGTTTTTATCCTAGTCAGAAAAAATTTATAAAATCTGAATCTTTTTTTTTTTTCGGTTTTATTACTATTATTTAGTCAGAAATAGTAGCAACATTTTAAATTTTATTATCGAAAAAAATCAGATACACCTATTTAAATTCTTAATATTTCTATCCTCATAAAAAATATAATCATTTTTTTAAGATTTAAAAAAAAATCAAATCCTGGAAACGCTAATCTGAGATAAAACTTGAATAAATTGTTGCATAATTTGCATTTACTTTGCATAATTTATCTGTAAACAAGCACAACTTATGGGATGGCCTACATGTTTTTTTCAGAAAAATTGATACTTTTAAATATAAATCAAAAAAGTTAGAAAATTTTGGGAAAAAGAAACATTTTCATTATTTTTAAGTAGTTTGTCATATTCTTACATTAAATGCACTCTGATGTTAAAAAATGACGAAATAAAATAATTTTTGGAATAAAATTAATTATAGTAAAACCATCCCTTCATTTATCTTATACAACATGAAAAATTAGTATACACATTTCCTAAATTTAATAATTAAAAATTAACGAATAGCAATCAAAAAAGTTTATTAAGGTATCCGACTACGCGTTCGGTATAATAATAATTGCATGATAATTTGCATGATATTTAGTGTCACTTAGATTAAAATATATGTATAAAATTGTTTTAAGGACATTTTGACAAAAAAATTTATTTAAATACAATATTTCGGCTAAAAATTAACTTAGAATAACCTTTTATTCAAAATGTTCTCCTTTTGTGAAAAATGCTTCTATTATAATAATATTTTGCCTGTATATAGCTCAGACCTCTGTACAGAGGCTCAACTAGGATTTTTGAAAAATTCACATTATTTTCAGAGTTACAACCAATTGAAATATAATTGTCGGCGTTTTTTTCTTAAAATTTCTCCCCTCTATTGTCGTAAAACAGGGATAAACCCACTTCTAAGATATATATTTCAAAAATTCTAGTTGCGCCTCTGTACAGAGGTCTAAGCTATATACAGGCAAAATATTATTATAATAGAAGCATTTTTCACAAAAGGAGAATATTTTGAAAATGGGTCATTCTAGTTTCATTTATTGTCAAAATATTGTACTTAAACAAAAAATTTTATTGTAATACTATTCTTAAAACAATTTTATGTACATTTTCTAATCTAAGTGACACTAAATTTTATAAATATTATCCATTTATATTATTATTTACATAGGTAATGGAAAAACTTTTGTCTATGCACATTTAGCTTGACTTTCAGATCGTCCAAGGAGTTAAAAAAAATGATATACTTAATTTTATTTCTTACAAATGCTATATTTTTTATAAGAGTTTTCATCATTGTGACTGAATTTTTATAATAAAATTTTTCAAGTATAACTATGAAAGGAATACATTTAAAAAAATTTCCTTTTGTGATTTTAGCAATATTTACTTTTATTTGTATACAGGATTTAAAAGAACTTTTTTTAAAATGTATACAAAAATCAAGGTAGTGAAAGCTTGAGGGGGGAATACATTAACATCACATTATAAAGCAACAAAAGGGATGTTGGCGAAAGATTGCGTAATTTTGAGCCTCGGTCAAGTGACGAGGACGACACATGAGAGCTGGCAACCCCTTTTCTAACTACCACACCACAACAACGGGGAAAAATTGAGCCTCTACAGATTTAATGTACATACGCCTTCTCTACACGGTGGAAACCCGCTACATTTCGGCATCTAGTTCGTGACAATAATCACTAGGTTACCGCAGCCACTTTTAAGAATGAAACAAAATTATAAAAATTTTAAAAATCAAATTTAAAAGCATACGTAAAAAACACAGATGATTTAGAGTTTCAAAACATTTAATTAAACATAGTATTTTGTATCTACTAGCATAAAATGAAGTGTAAAATAAATAAATAACAATAAAATATTTAAAACACTTTATACTAAGTTTTTTTGTTAATATATAGCTTTAATGATTATGTTTAGCAGAAAAAAGTATATTTGATGACTTAATAAATGAGTTTTAAAATTTTTTCTTCAAGATACTGGGATGAATAATTTCATCAAAAAACTCAATGATTTTACTATGTCAATGACTAAACTTTAACTACTACATGTTACGTTGACTGTTCGTGAACTGAACGTTCTAATTCTAGATTGTACCCCTGATTTCTCGCCACTTATGTTGGTTCCATTTTCGTAGGCCTATCCCTGTATATCTAGCAAATTTAGTCCAATTTTTTAATTTTTCTTTTAAAATTTTTAAACTCTTTCCAGTCTATTTTTCAACGGAAGGGAAAACCCAAAAGAACTTTATTAATTTTAACGGTAACTTATTAAATTAAATTTTTAAAACATACATGTCTTAAAATGTCATTTGTTCGATCTTATGGATCAGGGGGCAACCAAAAAATAGAGGATAAAATTTGGCTTATTTAATTTTATGAACAATTTTTGTAGTTTAAAGTTTCATGTAAAAAAGAAATTATCTCGTTCTGAATATTTTTCTTTTTTAGTGTATTAAGTTTCTTTTTTTTTCTTTGCACTTTTGAGCCTGTTCCTCCAATATTGGATCAAATTTAGTAACTGAATTTTTTGTAAAAATTACCATTATTGGAATTATTACCATTATTATTAATTACCATTACCACGAAGGGGGGCAATGTTAAAAATTTTTTAATGTTGCTACAATGCGTTGAAGTACCTCCAACAATAATTTGTTCCCAGTAATAAGCTTTTGGGGGTTGTCGTTGTTTTAACATATATCGTTGACTAAATTCAATCCGATTTTGACTTTGACTTAAAATTTTGGGGGGTAGTCCAACCCTTTACGCTAACCTTTTCACTTTTTTTCTGGTATAATAATTTACTTTTAAACCCTTTACCGGGTCATGATGAGGAAACTTACACGTCAATGGTTGAGGGTCCTTTTACCAAAAAAAATCTATCGGCGTCTGATGGGATAGGGAGCCAAGTACCTGGATAAATTAACTATCATCGTTAAAGTATTATGATATTTGGTTTTGCCGGAGATCCTATTGAGCAGACCACTATCGGTTCTGTTTATTTTATCGCCTCCTTCTTCATGAAAAATCTAAATCAATTCCGATTCAAAACTGTCTTCCTTTTAGTGCCTTGTAAAAAAATTCGTTAACCCCACGTCTTTTAAACTGGGGTTTTTTTTCCCATCGCTTTTTTGTTTAGAGCACCGATAGTTTTACCCACCCCCCCAGATATTCTAAAAATTTTAAAAAAAATGTACTTAAATTAAGTAGGGAAAGTATAAAGATAACTGATAGAGCGTTTTGATTTCATACAAAAACTTTGAATTCATCAAAAATTGACCCATTTAAATTAAAAATCGATGTGTTTTAGATTTTCCCCAAATCTTTTCGTAATTTTAAAATAAAGTATAAATAGTCATTATTTTACTTTCGTTCGAACACTACATTGATTTATGATTATAATATATCTATATAGAATTGATAACTATATGGTAGGATATTCTAATAAAGTATATTTTTCAATTTAAAAAGGAAAAAAAATTTATATATTTTTTATGTATAACTTATTTTCAACAAATCCACATATAAACTGTACATACCCAAAAAAAATAGAATGAATTTTTTAAATCTAAGAAAAATGTTCTACTTCTACAACACCCCCCAAAAAAAAATACTTTCCAAACAAAAATAAAAATGAAAAAAAATTACTAA
>BMAV01005204.1:0-34305 GCA_019973955.1 Trichonephila inaurata madagascariensis
CCCATCTCTTTTCATTAATAATCCTATTCATCTAATTACTTATATCCAATATTACCTTTTTGCAGATTTCCTTCCTTTACCTAAAGAGATATATATCTTTCGCTTTATATATGAAGATTCCAACTTCTTTATATAGGATTTCTATTCCTTCTAAAGCTATCGGACCGCTAATTCTTGATCTGCAAGATTTCACACTAAGCTTTGTCACGCTATCGATCAGAATGATTCCACAATACTATCTCTGAGCCTGCCGCGCTATATCTAGGCTTGCCACGCTATATCTTATCATCAAAGCTTCTATCCTTTTATAGTAAATCTCATTTGCATAATATCTTTGTTTATCTTCTTGGTATTGGGTTGGAAAAGTTTTGCCATTAATCGTGGCCGTCAAAGAACATAGGAGTTATGTTAACAGAAAGACGCGAGAGACGTCACAGGCTTTGTCTTCGGAATAACCTCTGTTAGCCGTCCTTTCACGATTGTATTACAATCTCTCACATAACATTCCCCAAATTGCCATTCCACTTACTGAAACTTCTGTTATTTAAAAGCTATTTAATTTGCATTTTATCTTCACGTATGACTTCTTGGGTTTTGGTTGGAAAAGAGTTGCCATTAATCTTGGCCCCAAAAGTACCCAAAGGACATGTTAAAGAAAAGACGCGTGAGCCCGTCACAAAATACTTTTCATATTAGAAGAATTATTCACACAGATATGTAGAACCAAAAGCGGAAAGCACGTGCAATTTTCTCTTCAAAACAATTAAATCTCTTTAGAAATGATATCCAACAATTTAAAATACCTGTCAGATTAACAATAGAGTTATCTTCAAGATTTTCTAATAATTCCGTAAGTTCTCCTTTCCATAATTCTGAAGTTGTCAGCTCGATAAGCTCTATTTCAAAATGATTAACTTTACTCAAAAATTGACAAAATTGTAGAGAGGTTTCGAGAGCCCCTAAGAATTACACCGCGTTCCAAAATTGGCACGCGTGTTGCAGGTTGCCGACCCTTGATTTAGACCATTGATTATTAACTTAAAACGACAAGCTAAAACTATTTATAACAGTTGTAAAATTAGAAATACAAAAAAGATAATGCAGTATGGAAAAATTTTAACTTTATTTTTTTATTTACTGACATATATTTCTAAATCAATGTTTTTCCAGTCATAAAAAAAATACCTTTCCTAAAAATTACTTATAAATGCGTCACAGAAAACCACCAATTTTTTTATCCTTTATAACAGAATTCAATAGCCCCGGAAGTACGGGCAAAGCAAGAAAAATTCAATGTCTAATGTCAATCTAATAAAACAACGAAATATTACTTTATTTCAGAAGTTACGAGACTCAGCGCACGTGATGAAATTCATAAGCGTGTTTCTTACCGATATTTAATGAATATAATACATAGCGTGCTCAAAGAAAAAGATTTAATACAACGTGTCTAAAAGATTTGGGAGTATTTATTCTATTATAAAAGGTATTTGAGTATAAGAGGAATTTAAGTGCTTTGTCGGCATGCATGGTAATGGGATCATTTCATTGAAAATAATTAAATTCCCTTCTACTAAATAGCCTTAAGCCACTTAGATTTTATACTGTAATTAATTACATGATAGTTTACGTCCGCTAGTTTCACTACTGTATTTGTATTTGAATTTTTGACAGTACGTGAGTAGAGAGCTTTTTCTATGTTAAAAATGCCACTGATGTGTAACTATACTTGAGTGTGTGTGTGTAATCATCTTACCCAACCTGATTGTGCATTGCCTTAATAAGTTAAGGGCAGTTGGAAAATTAAAACCTTATTTTTTTGACAATTTGAGATTCTTACATTTTCAAATTATATAGATTTTAATCTTTCTAAAATTACCTTACTTTAACCTCTGGGGTAATTAGAAGCCCTTAAAACCTATTTTTAAATAATCGTTGAAACTGGGCCACGACCATTTAATGGTGTGAAAAATGTAAACAAAGTACTTCGTTTTTGCTTAAAAGTTGAACGTCTGATATAAACCAAATCATGTATGTTTTATTATAAATGGAGTCTTTTTTTTTTTTTATTTACTAGGCGATTAGAAACCTCACTGCATACTTTAAAATCCATTTATCTCAAAATGTGAATTTTGATCTTCGATGTACCTTTTCCTAAAAACTACTGTTCACAGGTATGTAAATTTTCTATGATATGTTTCGAATGTGATGGCTAATATATACTGAAATGAGCTTTTTGTAAAAAACTCCAAAATTTATTTTTTACAAATTTTTTATGTGAAAAATGGGTCAAATTTCGCAATGTTTGATAAAATGTTTCATAAATTATTGAAAAATTCAAAATTAGCCAAAAGCTCATTTCAGTATAATGAGAAAGGTGTACTTTAAGTGCATAAAAAATTTCGAGCATGTACATATAACAGATTTTGAGAAAAAGTATATCGAAAACAAGCTAATTTTACATTGTCAGTATATATAGAGTATATATAGTATATATAGTTTCCAACTCCTCTTAAATACAGGTAATATGAATTTATGTAGTCATTTTATAAGTTAATTAACATTAATCACAAAAAGTTTGCATCATGAAATTTGTTTAACAAAAAATATGAGTTCCAAATGCAGGCAAATTTTGCTTATATTGGTATAAAACAGATGAAAGATTCGTAGTATATATCTTATAACTATATATTAGATGATTTAAAATTAACTCAGTAAAAAATAAAGAAGTTTATGTGTGGTGGAAAACAATCAAAATACTGGTATATTCAGAAACGCCATTATATTGAATAAAATCTCTATCATGATGCTAAGTTTATGATTACAATACTCGAGCAATACATAATACTGTTTGTTAACATTAAAGAATATGCTGATAAAAGCCAAGATGCTTAAAACAAATAAACTCAATACATGATTGTGCAGCCAAAAAATATTTCCGAATTTAAAAGAAAAATATACCATGCATGGCCAAAAGCCTATCTTTGGCTTCGATTAGAGCTCGTGTTTGTCGCGTGGTCCAGTGTTTGCATAGTCTTATATATAAACGCTTATTAATGTCCGGATTTGTAGCAGTTTCTTACCGAGCCTTTGAACTGACGTCGGAAGAGACAAACTGCTCCATAACCACTGTTTCAGCTATTTTAAATTAGGTTAAGGTCTGAGTTTTGTGTTTAATTCATGTAGTAAACTGTATCATCGTGTTCCCTGCATTAATTCTGAATAATACGTGCTCAGTGAATCTGCAATATATCAATTCCATAGAGAAAAAGCATAGAGATGGTTCTCCGAGTGTCAAGAAATTCAAAACTTTAATTCCAGCAACAAAAGACTTGCTCACCAACTTTTGGGATGCAAGTGGTGTGCTCTAAGCGGAATTTCTGATTAAAGGATTGACGGTGAATTCCGACAGATACTGTACAACATTACTATCACTCAAGCAACGCATCCGCAGAATCAAAACAGAAAGGCATGTCTTTCTTTTGCGTCACGACAATGCAAGACAGCATTGCAGAGCACAAACACTGAACGTTATGCAAAAACTGAAATTCACATTGGTTCCACAACCTTCTTACAGCCCAGATTTGGCACCTTCGGACTTTTGGTTGTTCCCAAAATTGAAGGAGACGTTGAATAGTTAACGATTTTCAACGTTTGCCGAAGTTCAGGCAGCCGTGCGCAAATGGATACTACGCCAACCAGAATCTTTCTCCATGGACAGAATGAAGAAATAGATAGAATGATTGGGCAAATGTGTAGCGGTTAGTGTTGTCTATGTTGAAAAATGTGTTTACAATATGTCAAGAGTAATAAATTTCTTCATTCTGATACCCCTGTTATTATTTTACCTGTCGGAAACTTATTTTATACTATTGGAGACCTTACTTATCAATCACCTCTCGTATGTGTTTCAGTCAGATGCGCATTAAGAAGGCTAACAAGAAAAATAAAAGTATTTTTGATAACTGTGTATCATTAATGGTTAAATGGTTTTTCACTTTAAAAATATTTCATTGGCTATTAATTATAATATTATCTGACACTATTAAAATTCGAAGGTAAACAAACGTATCTATCTATGTATGTATGTAACTATGTGTGTCTATCTTCTCACGAACCGCAAGACGCAGAAACTCGCCAAAGGTAATAAAAGATTGGGAATGATCCGAGCAAGCTGTTTTGATTACTTATATTTCGATATTGCAAATAGTTAGGAAGATATTAACTAAAAAACCTTAAAACGCATAATTGTTTAATTCTGTTGGCTTTTTATCCCGCTGTGCTTGGTGACTGAAATAAAGAACTGAGTGGATTTGTTCGGACGTTTTTTAAACAGTGATCAAATTTTTCTATAAAACTCAGACAAAAAATAATTTCAAGATCAGAAAGATCATTTATTTTGCCAAGATACGGTATAGTGTTTTTTTTACAAAATAATATGTATTTTTTACAATTTTTTTTAAAAAATGAGTCAAAATTGATGCGTTTTTATGAAAATGATTCTTTAATCGTTGTGTATGAATTTATTTTCGCTTAAATGAATCGTTGTTGTACTCTAAAAATGTTCCTGCTTTTCTCTTTAAGAATCAGTCATTTAAAAAAAGGTTTAAAACTATTTTTTTTACGATTTTTCAAAAATAATCAAAATTTTATATATAATTAAACATTTAATAACTTCGTCATTTATAAAAGTAATCACAAGAAGCCTTTTTCCACATGTAGAACACTATTACTCAATATCTGTACAAAGATGAAAAACATTGCTAAAAAATTACGGATTTTAAGAAACTTTTTCTGTTTTACATCTGATACTGTTTTGGGGAGAAATAATTTAAGCAGTATTTTTGTTACATTTTTTATTTAAAATTATCGTTGTTTGTTGTCGATGTGTGAAGTTTGAAAGCCTTAATATAAAAACCAAGCCCTCAAAAAAAGATAAAAACTTTAATAAAAAACACTATTTTACGGATAGCCAAGGGTTGGCGTTGAAATTCGGTTTGGCGCCAAATGACTATATTTTCCACCGTGTACACGGTCTTACACAAGAAAAAAAGGTACCTATAAATAATAAAAATTACCAGATTTAGCGAATAAAAAAGTGCGAGTGAAGCTTTTACTTTTGTTTAAGTTTTTGTATGACTTATTTCCAAAAAATTGATTTAAGACATTCGTTTACAAAACAAAAAAATTCTCTAATATTTAAGAAAAACTTAATCGTTTTTACAACGTTATCATTAATTCAAACAAGTTTATTTGCAATGCATTTAAATGTATTGCTTTTAATAAATATTTTTCTGAAGTAAAGCAATATTGATTTCTGTAAATCATTAATCGAAATTTTTCAATCATTATGTACGGATTTCTTATAATTATAATAAATAAGCTGTCTAAACTAAATAAATTCATATTTTGCTCTTTTGAAATCAGTGATTTAAAAAAGTAAATACCAAAACTTTTTTACACTTTTTCAAAAAAAGCTCCAATTTTAATTCAACATCTAATAAAGATGTAAAATTTTGTAATTTTAAAAATTTCTACTTGAAATAACAGATTTCATTTGTTTTGTATTAATCTTAATGCATTTTAGATTTGGTATGAATATCTCCTTTTATTTTAAAGGTCTTGTCACTCTCTTGCCGCGAACTTCGTGGCCCATTTAGCACAGCGCTTGATTTCTACCGATTTTACCCGTGCTCAAAACAACATCATAACTTAAGTTTTATGGTTTTTTAAAAAATACTCAAAATTTTAGTTGCACTTTTAATAACTTCGCCAGCATATTTTTAATCGGAAAGGTAATTTATTTCGCCATAATGTAGTATTTTTTTCTTTATTTTTTTACCAAATAACGGTACTTTGCTTATTTTATGATTTTTTCTAAAATGAAACAATATCTATGCGTTTATATGAAAATGAAAACTCATTCTTTGATCTCTTAGAGTTAGTGATTTAAAAAAAAATGTGCCGAAAACTTTTTTACAAATTTTTCAAAAATATTCAAATTTTAAATCACTAACTTTACTACTAGTTTAACTAACTTCTTCGTTTATTAAGTTAATTGCATGAACTTTTTCCCTTGTGTCAAACATTTAAAAAATGCTCACAATTTTAATTCAACCCCTAATATAGTTGTGGAAATATGTAATTATAACATTTTCTACTTTTTTGTCTTTTTTTAACATACGACTATATTAAAAAAAGCTACACTTTCGTTTCTAGAGGCTAAAAAATTGCAAAGTGAGTGAATGAATATTAGAGTCGCACTGCTCACCTACTCGAGAGCTTTTGGCGACGGACTTCAAAATTTTGAGCCAAGGTCAAGTGACGAGGATGAGACTTGAGCTGGCACCTATCTCTCCTAACTACCACACCACACCAACGCTAGGACGTTTGAGCTCTCGACAGATTTAACGTGCATCGCCCATCTTAACAGCGGGTCTTCAGTGGTAGCCAAAATTTTAAAATGGCATTAATAATTAATTGTGGGAAACTACCACGAGAATTTTACAATGACGTTAATATAGAAATCACACACACACACCAGGAAGAGCTGACAGCGAGAGGGAAAGAGGAATTTCCATGACAATATGTTATGCTTTCTAAAATGTTCGTGCAACGCCGAGGGTAAATGGAGGAGAAAGAAACCTGTCTGACAATGTATAGAAGCGAAAAAATTCGAGAAAGAGAATTTTAAGTTATACACTTAGTGAAAGCCCGTGTAAAGCCGGGCTAAGCAGAGGGGGGAAAACAAAGTAATTTTAAAAAAGAATATTGGAAGTGCTGATTTTGTGGAGGGAAGTGAAATTTTTAAAAGTAGAGATAGCTCGTGCAACTCCGGGCTATGCATCTAGATTTTTTTTAAAATGCCAGGTTTTATAAAATACTTTTTTGCTTAGAGTATTTAGAATTTTCTATCAAATTACACAACTATCAGGAACATTTTGAACAACAACGGAAACGTTACACTGAAACTGGAAATTAAAACTTCGAATATATCAAGAGATATAACCTTTAAGTCATTTGTCTTTACTGCGCATGCGCAAATATATTAAGAATATATATCTTTCTTATTTTTGTAGTCTGTAATAAGAACAAAAAAAACTTATATATAAAAAAGTTTTATGTCGTGAAAATTCAAAAAAGACTTGACGATAAAAGTCATATATCCGTTATTCTCTGCATGATAAGGGGTTTTTCACTAAAAATCTTATTTATTATCGTGAGTCACAGGTTGGATAATTTGGTAATTTGCATAAAATTTACAGATTTTGTAACTGTACATAACGTTATTTTTAATACGTTAGTTAATTTTAAATAATTCAATTTATATAAAAATTATTTTATGATTAAAAATGACACTTTGTTGAAAACCCCTTTTCGAAAATAACAAAAATACGGCTCACTAAATTACCGATATTTTTTTTTGAATTTTCCCGATATCACTCCACATTTTTATATAGGTTGCCCTATATTTTGGCAACAAAACTAAGAGAAATACTGATACCTTTTTAGCGCATGTGCAGTAAAATATTATTTTCTTTGAATGTCCATATCACAATGAATATTCACTTTTTATTTTCAAAATAATAACTAATTTACTTGCATCTTGTCTATAATTCCGAAAGTTTGATAAAGTTTGATTGCAAATTCTGAATATTATAAGCAAAAGCCCTTTTGAAAAAATTTGGAATTATTTAAAAATATATTTATATCTTTATGAACAAACATGCCGATTTATGAAAATGAATACATTACACAGAGTCTAATTAAGCCTTTACGGAACTCGATAATAAATTTTAAGTTTTTAGCCATATAAGGGGATAAATAAAAAAAATTTTCAACCTGATGATCGTTTCCTAACACTTCACTGGAAAGTGCGAATTTAAGCATAAGTTACTAAAACACACATTTCTTTGACATAGCTGTTCACTAAGGATTGCAACAGAATCCAGCCTTCTAGATATGATAGAAATATTTACATGCTTAATATTATAATTTTAATTTAAAACCTGTATCGTTTATATAGTCTATATATAATTTTAACTCAAATATATAATAAAATTTTAAGTGAATAGTACTAGACTCCAAATGTAAAATTTACTATTCTTCTTACATCTAGAGAGGCTTAAATATTTAAAAATGTTCTGGTAATTTTTGTATTATTTTAAATATTCAAATGTGAGTATAGTAAAAAAATCAACCTTTTTTATATATACTACTAGCCGTTACCCACCCGTTTTTCAGGGTATTTCATGATACTATATAGAGTATCCATCTATCTATCTATATATATATATATACATATATATCCCTGGTGGAAACGATTAAAGGTAGGACCGTTTTTTTTACAAAAAACAGAACAAAATAATTAGTACCTATTTGCAAATAAGGTATCAACTGATAGCTAAGCTCTTCGCAAACACCTTTGTCATGCAGTGGCCTGTAACGTCGAAAGGAAGGGCGCTGTGACCGCGTGAATTTCTAGGTACCTCTCTTGCTCACTGAAGCTTGTAGAGTAAGGACGTTTTGAAGCATCGTAGCTTAGCCGAATTTTTTTTTCTGAATTTCTTTGTTTACCTATCGTTAATGTGTCCAATCAACATATCACTTAGACGATGCTACAAGATGGTGGATAGTTGAAAAACTCGAGACGGGGGACAATTACAGTCTATCTGCTCTATGAACTTCGTTGTTTCGAGATTTGTGGTGTTCACTTTGTGGAAACAGTTCACAGAGACAAGAATAATGGTCCGCCGACCTGGTCAAGGAAGCAAAAGGGCTACATCACAATCTCAAGACCATTATTGGAGACCGCACGACAGTGACACAACTGTTTTGAAACCTTTATACTGCAATGAATACAATCTCTTCTCCTGTAACAATCACCCATAGATTTAAAGCAGGTAGCCTGTAAACCAGGCACCCTGTAGTCTGCATCCTTTTGTAAACCATCATCAGGACCGTCTGGCATGATGCCGATAACACCTGTCTTTTACAGAGAATGATTGGGGACAATTTCTTTTTAGTGATAAGTCGCGATTAAATCTGGACAGAAACTCGAGATGTGTTCTCATTTCAAGAGAACCTGGGAGTCGATATTTTCCCTTTAACATGGCCGAAAATGATCTTTATGATCGAGTTGTTTTGGTGGTCTGGGCAGGCATCACGGAAGATGGTCATACCGACCTTCATATGTTTGATAGAAGTATACTGACATGTCAGTGGTTGAGGTTTGAGATCCTTGCACCCTAAGGCAGACTTTTCTCCGGAGCATATGGATCATTTCATTTTTATGGACGATAATGTACGGACACACATGGCTCATTTTGTGGACGAATACCTCCAATCGGAAGATATTCAACGACTGATTTCCCTTGACCTCGATTTAGTCGAACACGTATGAGACATTCTTGGACGCTCAATCGCAGCTCGAAGACTACCCCCAACTACCATCGATGAGCTCACGAATTCATTGGTGTAAGAGTGGGTACGGCTACCACAGAGGTTGGTAAATTAATAAACAGTACGATACACCGGTGCAAGAGTTCTGTAGCTGTTAGAGGCTATCATACTCCCTGTCAGCTGCTTTGCTGGACAAGTGACCATTTTCATTATTTAGGACTCAAGTTGTACCCATTTTCATTGTCGCATATATTGGTCTTATATTGAATGATATTTTGATCAAGTTTGGTTTTATTTTATTATTTTATTGCAAAAGAAAAAAAAACTTAACACAGTGTGTCTTTAGATCTTGAGTATTTTATTCGCTTGTAGATGATGTTTGAATAAAATTAATTCATATTCTATTTCAAGTCAAGCATTGAGAAGAATGAATCAATTATATATTACTTTCTTACGACAAATTTTCTTGTAATTAGGTCCTTGTAACAAGATTTACTTATTAATATTTTTCGTTTATCGTTAAATGACAATATCTTTAAAAATTGACACTACATACTTTTTTTTACGATATTGTTGTTCTGTTGCTTCGAAAGAGCTGAATGAACAACATGGGAAGGCAATATTTTTTAATAGTGCCTAGACAAAAATGCTGTTATTTCTAAAGTCATCCGATGGATTTTGTATAATTGAAGCCCACGAAATTCATCACGGAAAGAGACTAGATTGTGTCTGTCGTTAGCCACAACTTTGAGCAACATGCATGTGACAGTACACGTTGTGTGACTCCGTTCTACTCTATTTTTGAGAGAAAATACCCTGGGGGAGTCAGGGTTTCCCCCATCTATCTTCCCCTACCACCAACCACTCGAGAAGACTTTCGATTCAATGATTATTTAGAGGTCCCTTGACACTATGCACTTACAAATATCCATGCCTTCTTCGGGATTCGAACCCTGGTCTTAAACACAGCAAACAGCGTCCCTTACCACTCTATCGCGTGTGTGACTGTAGCTAGACAATATATAGTAATAGAGATATATAAATACAGTAATAATATAAATACTTATGTTACTTAATAATATAAATACTTATATTAAATAAGAGAAATATAATTCACTTAACATTTTTTGCATTAATTTATATTAACATTTATAATTTTAAGGACATATAGTGAGCAACAGCTTTTTGCAATTACTTTTCATATTTCTAATTATAAATGTAATAATCGTGAAAAAAGAGTTCTTTTAACCATAAAGTTATTTAAATTTAAGACAAAAAATAGTTTAAATTTTATAATAATTTTGAATATAAATGTAAGAACATGAAAATCAGTAAGGGTTAAAATAGAATATTAATGGAAAGTTTGGATAAAATATTTATTTTTTTGCACTTTAACTGTGTTCTTAATTTAACCGACCGGTGCATCCGTCTTTCTGACGGGGATGATTTCTTTGATGCCTGTAGATAACGCTGTGGTGTGATTTTTCGGGTGGGCTGCCTTCACATCTTCAGTTGGACTCTACCCAGTGAGAGGATCGCGTGGTGGTACATGGTGATTTTTTTCAACTCACGGTATATGCGATTTTTCTTGTCTATCACCGTCTATCAGACGGACATTCCTCTGTACGTATAATTTAGTGTCCCGCCTTGCAGACGAATGTTCCTTATTATCGACAATATTTTTTAATATTTTATATTAATAATTTATATTAATAATTTGCATTTTTTTAAAAATTATTTATGATTATTAAAGATGGCAGCCATGAAAAAGAAAAAATTTGCCGTTTTTGTTCCTACAAAAAAAGAAAGAAAGAAAGAAGGGCGTTATATAAATGCGTCAAATGTAGGACTCCTTTTTGCTTGGGACACACCAAAAAAAAATGTAATATTTCTATTCTATAAAAATATCATCTTTACTGTTGTTCCTATAATTTTATGCATTGTTAGTTTTACTTTTGCACTACTTTTGTTCCTATAGTTTTTTTCGTTTTTGGTATTATTATTTTTAATTACTTTTGCTTGAATATAAATAATTTCTAATCAGTTTTTATAAAAATACTAGTCACAATTCTAGTGATAAAAATATATTGATACAGTGTACCTCATAAAGACTTAAATATTAAAAATTGTATTTTCGCTTATATGTTTTTCATGTTTTTAATTAAATTGTCTAATGTATGTATCTTGAAAATAGTTGTGCTTGATTTAACCCTACACATCTTCTTACTGGAGCCATACTGATTTTAATGAGCGATAAATACATTTAAAGCAGTCCTTTAGGTAATAAAATTCAAAAAAATTGCGTACCCGTCTGTCAGACGGATGCTCTCCAGAGCGGCAAAAATTCATGTTCCGGCCAGAGGGTTGAACTTCGATTACAAATAAACCCAAAAATTTTAAGCAAAAGGTAAGTTCGCTATCTGAAATTATTTAACTCACAGCCCCTATTTCAACGAAATATGAAGAAAAATTAACTTAAATTTAATTTATAACTTTTTTAAAATTGTTAGCTTGTTTATATTTTCAATCATAATTTTGGCTTAAGTCTAGAAAAGTTATCCATAAATAATTAATTAACTTAAGGCTGGAAAAGTTTTCAATAAAATAATTAATTTAAGAATGTTTAACGATGATTATAATTAAAATACATCACACACAAAAAATATAACATTATTTGCGTACAAAATATATAGGAATCTCTAATTGTTGAATTCGAACCGATATATTCTATTTGGCAACACTGAAAATTAAGTACTTTTTTTTTCATTTAAGTTTGTATAGTTATATAATCTAAGTTTTAATAATGTGTAAAATAAATCTTCACTCAAAGAAATTTCTAAAATATATCTATTAAACACATGCAGATTAAATGTATTTTAACAAGTTATCAATTTATAATAAAATCCGAAGCACATTTTTTAGTATTATGTTTCCGAGAGTCATTGCGAATACTTTAAACTTCCCTTAAAAATAACAGTCTCGTTTATCCGGAGTTTTTAAATAAACCTTTTGTTCATTTGTTGCTTTTATCCACCGCTTAAACTACTCAGGATCTATTGAAACAGGCGATGTACTAATTTCTCTGGTGATTTCCGTAGCCTACTGATTAATAACGTCCATATTCTCAATAGAGTCTGTACAGATACCAGCGAAATGAATTCGTAATATCAATTGATTGTTCGTGCAATCTAACCGTGTACGAACAGACCCCATAAGGAGACATATTGTGACTTGGAGTAATAGTTAGAGTATGGTAAGGATTGTTAAAACAACGGTCTTATACACAGATAAAATATCAATGTCGATTTCGAATCATATATGACGAATAATATATTTTTGACATTCTTCTGAACATTCTTTCTAAGATATAAACATTCCGCATCATTCTTAATCGATAACGTATATTCTAATTTGCATTGACCTATTGTTATGATTAGGACTACCCATGACACTAACTCAGATACAGAATTCCACGAACTACAAAAGTTCAAAGCAGAGTAGACACATACAAATGTTTATAAATACAAATCTAAAACTAATAATAAATTAGAGTTATTAAATTAAAAAGTCACTGCATTTAATAAACTATCAAAACAAAAGAAAACAAGTTATTCAAATTTCTTAAATTTACTAATCGAAATCGGATATTTCTATGACTTAATGTATATTGAATATAATTTTGACTTTCTCTGTAATCATATATGATACATTTTAGAGTACAGCTCTAATAATTAATACGGCTCATAATAAACTATTTTCAGAAAAATTTCTATGATGCATTTTTATTTATAATTGATTAAGGTATCCGACTACGTTCGGAACCATGATTTTAAAAAAGCGCATAAATGGATAATTTTTACGATATTTAGAGTCACTCAGGGTAGAATACATGCATACATGCATAAAATTGGTTTAAGAACACATTTTGCCAAAATATTGTATTTAAATAATTTTTTGTCAAAATGTGTTCTTAAACCAATTTTATGCATGTATGCATGTATTCTACCCTGAGTGACTCTAAATATCGTAAAAATTATCCATTTATGCGCTTTTTTAAAATCATGGTTCCGAACGTAGTCGGATACCTTAATTAGTCATAATTAATATGACTATGCATAGCTACATAGCTCTCCAAGCAGCATTTGCTATTTCCAAGAGCATTGCATCAAATTCCCTATAGTGTTTGACCTGTGGTCCATGCGTAAACTTAAAGCAGCCTAACTAAGCAAAGTATGTTTCACCCAAGAGATTGAAAGTATATTTATTCTTCGGCTAGCTAAATGATCTCTCCGGAAACAAGCATTGCTGAAATCACAAATTTATTTCTCTTTCCAAAGGACTCTACAAACTACAATGATTTTCATACATTTTATTAGAAAATATTTAAAAAATGGTAACTAATGATTCGTATTAATTAATGTGTAAATTTAATGTTGTAAACGATAGCAGTTTCCTTAAAATGTATTTAAAAGTTATTGATAGCAATTAAATGAAAAATTACTAAAAGGAAAAAAAGAAACATATTCCATGATTGTTCACTTTTTACCATAAATTTAAAATTAGGCTTATATTTGCTCATTATAGTTAATAGGCACTAAATGATACCAAACAGTAATTAATATTGACGCCTAAACCAAATTTGGAGAAAATCTGGCTACATTAATTAATAACAACAAATCTAAACAAACTACCGTAAAATCCGGTGTGCAACGCCCACATTTGACACAAAAGTTAAGATCGAAATTTACGGGTGCGAGTTATGCACCAAGTATAAAAATGATATGTTTAAAATGAAAGAAATATACACAAAATAATTAGATTCCTACATACAGCTAAATGCTGTTTATTTAAAGGAAATGGCATATCTCATAAACTTTTATTATTGAAAAAAGCATAAAGAATTCGTCAGATTTTTCTCCGTTATATCTTCAAGAAAACCACCGAATACTATCTCATCTTCATAATCACAGCTACTCTGATCCATAAACAAATAATTTTCTTTCATTCCCTCTGGATCAGTAGTTCTTAAACTGTAGTCCACGGACCCCTGGGGTCCCCAAGACCTTACTAGGGAGTCCACAAAAGTCTCTCATTTAATGTTAAAATTTCCCTCTTTTTATAGACCCGGAAAGGCTGCTAATTAGTCAGACTGCAAATTTCTAATATTACAACAGTTATAACAACACGTAAAAAAAAAACACTATCCTTCTCCTTAAAAATTTTAATTTATACTGTTATGTGCATTATTTATTTATTTATTTGAAATTAGTATTTTATAATATTTTTTTATGTATAAGATGTTTCTTAATGGAAACAGATAATATAAAAACTATTATTTAAAGTCAATTCCTATTTAGGTCAACGAAGAAAATTTTTCTTTTAGTTCATTAAATTTAATTAATAAATTAATATTTTTGAAAAAAACTGTTTTTACATCAAGTGTTATCCACCACAAGTTTAAAAAAATATATTTGCACTTGAATGAATGAAAAAAAATAAGTATTTTAAACCAAGAAAAATTCGTTAGAAAAAAAAACCTACTGGTGTCATCTTTTGCAGCTAGTTCAAAATTCGTCAGAAGAATCGTAAAATAAATTTAAAATTTAAAAAATTAAACTTAATTATATATAATGAATTACTGTTTGAAAAACGGAATTAACATCAAGTGTCATTCACTACAAGTTTTGAAAAAATATTTGAATTTGGATGGATGAATAAAAAGTATTTTTCTGACGATTGGAATTTTGAACAAGAAATATGTATATATACAGGGTGGCCATAATTAAACTGCAATTATTCAAGGGGTGCTGGAGAGAAACCAACTGGGAATATTCCAGTGAAATTTGGTATCTACACGTTTCAGAACATGCGTAAATCAAATATGCAAAACGAACCCCACCGTTTTTACTCAAAATATGGCACTGTACTTTATTTCAACGTTCACCGGTGGCGTATACAACTTCCAAAACCGATAGACAGTGCATAATGGCATTCTCTAAGAGGCATATATAAACAATATAAAACATCTTTTAAGGTTTATCAAAATTTCATACAATTCGCTTCAATAATTAAATTTTTATACCATCATTTAATCAAAAACTAACGTAAATTAATATCACAAAATTAAATAATCCATAAAGATGCCTTGGAAAACAATTAAACCATTATTTATTCAAAGAAATTATCACATGATGTGCTCAATATGTAAACCACCACATGCAAACCACATACTGAAACGTATAAGAACCCCCCCCCCGTCACAATTAAAATTTCTGTTGTAACACACATCACGTGTCTCGTTATGTTAAATTTCAATTCAGCAACAGAAGCATGTCATATCCATAAACCATATCTTTCAGATGTCCCTACAGATAAGAATCTCAAGGATTAAGGTTCGATGAACGTGAGGGCGAAGCGTTTTCAAAACTCTGCTTATTACTCGGTTCGCACCGAGGGTATCATGTAGCAATTTTTCAACAGGTTTAGCGATGTAAAGGGATGCTCCGTCCTGCATAAATACCATGGTTTCTAAACAATGTCTCTCCTGCAGTGCTAGAATCAATTGTTCTCTCAAAATCCCACCGTATCTATTCCCTGTAACATTACAGCTTTTGAGACCGTTTGGAGTTGGGATATCAAAGAAATATCGGTCCACAAGAAAATCACATCATACAGTTACATAATCGAAATGGTGGGGGGTTTTCACGTGTTGCGTATTGGTTTCTCGTTCTCCATAGCTAGCAATTATGCGCATTTACACTACCTGATAGTGTAAAAGGCGCCTTCTCTGTCCACAAGATCCTCTGTATCCAAGTGTCATCCTCACTGATCTTCAGCAGGATAAATTTTGCAAAGTCAATTCTTAGGGTGTCATAATGAGGTTTTCAATTCTTGAAGCATTTTAATTTTAAACGGATAACACTTTGTGCACAGATATCCAGGGAAGTGATGATGACCGAGTCTCATTTCTTTTGCTCACTTGTTGCAGCATACTGGCTCCTGAACTGCTACTCGTGGTAGCAATAGCATCATCAATTTATTGCACTCTTTCCTGGTTTACGGGAGGCCTCTCCCTCTTGTGCCTGGAATAATGCCCAATTATCATGTATCTTCAAATTTAGAATTCATATTTTTCAATCCGTTGACACCCATTGGACATCTTCTTAATCGTTTCATGCGCCGGTATTCTTTCAGAGTAGCTGAATAATTGCTACCATTCTAATAGAATATTTTCAATAACAATGCACGTTCTTTCTTATTCAGAGTCATTATTGACCATTACTCAATGTCGTCTTGTTTTTATACTGTTCCATGAGCTTAAAATTTGCATATGTGCCATCGATAAGCATTTAAACACAGTACAGCGCCATCTATAGGGTGAAAATTGCGATTTTTTTTTTTTCGTATTTGACTTTCGCATGTTTTGAAACGTGTAGATACCAAATTTCACTAGAATATTCTCGGTAGTTTTCTCTCCAGCACCCGTTGAACACTTGCATTTTAACTATGATCACCCTGTATATATTTATATATAAACAAATAGATACAGGAAGAGAATGATCTAACTGTAGGAATTGAAAAAATGAAGTGTTAAAAAATCTGTATAAGTAGATGAAGTAATTTTAGGATTATTGAGGAACCTTTGAATCACTCAGCCATGTGTTGGGAGTCAGGAAGGGATATTCAAAATCTTAAGGGTTCGCGATTTCAGGGTGATACATAAAGGAGAGGGCAGCAGCGATCGAAAGTTTAAAAACCGCTGCTCTAAATTATTATCTATACAACATTTTTAATTGTTTCTTGAATTCTGAAGGCTTAATTTCTCATTTCATGCTTTTATTATTCACTCACACATTCATTGCATTTGGCCTCTTTTGTTAATTTTCCTTCACCTTCTAGCTTTCATATACTATCTAACACTTCTCATCTTGCGCTTTAGGGTTAGTTTAGTTTAGTTCCATTGTTCAAAAGCTTGGCATAATACTTCAAATAAATAGCTTCACAAAAGATATGGGCGTTGCGCGCATACATTTCAGGTTTCTTCGTAAAAAATAGATTCGCCTTTTGCTGCGAATATGGGCTGCGGTAGCTCAGTGGTCAAGGTATCGGATCATGGCAGGCATGTCATGAGTTCGAGCCCAGTACCACTAAAACCCGCCGTGTAGAGCAGCGATGCACGTTAAATCTGTCGAGAGCTGAAACGTCCTCCCGTTGGTATGATGTGGTAGTTAAGAGAGGGGGTGCCAGCTCAGGTGTAGTCCACGTCACTTGGCCATGGTTTAAAATTACGTGGTCCGTCGCCTAAGCCCTCGTGTAGCTGAACAGTGCGACGTTAATATTCACTCACTTTACTGCGAATATATCTAAAAATTTATAAATGTCATTCGAAAGTGAGTTGCGTTACACGCTGGAGTGCGAAATATGCAGTAATAAGTGGTTTTTGATTATACTGTCAGTTTTCCTTATGTTGTAATATACCAGAATATATTAAAGTTGTGATTTTCAAAGTTGACATTAAAAATGAATTACAACTGATTTTCTGTATAATGATTTGAAAAAAGCATATAATAACTTCTAGGAAATTCTTAATCATAACAAAAAAAATGTTGAAGATTTTTCACCACCCAAAAAACTACTAAAAACTGCTAAAAAGGGAAAAAAATTATTAAAATATTACCAAGGGTATTGAATTTGACTCGAGGGCTGAACATTAAACAATTTTCAAATAGGTAGAGTTCTTTGAAATTAATATTAAATAATTTGAATCCCTTACACATTATATATAACGAAATGAGAGACTTCAGGAAAGTGAAAAATGCTTAAATATAACCATAATTTCAAAAACTATAAGCATATGAAAATAAGAAACATTTCTGTAAGAAATATTAATTACGTTTTACGTTGTTCATGACATTTTCTAAAATAGTAGCTCTAATTATACTAGCAATAAGTTCATTCATAAAGTTATATGTATCTTTATTACACTGTAACTATTTTCATATAAAGAGAATAATAAATTATGTTTTTTTTGCAAAATAAAAAGAATTACAAACATTTATATTAAATGAATAAATTTTTTTTAAGAAATTTCAATATTTCTCAAATATTTTGAAGTACATAAGATATATAAAACTAAAATTAGTTAGGTTTTAAAGAGTATTATACATTTTATATATAATTATGTAAAGTTTTAGACATCAAAGGCTAGAAAGGCTTTCAGAAAATAGCATGCGCAACGTAAACATTACTTAATATTTATTACAAAAATGTTTCTTAATTTCATATGCTTACAATTTTTTAAATTATAATTACATTTTAAACATTTTGTACTTTTTTGAAACCTTATTCCTTTATAAATAATGTGTAAAAGGTTCGAATTATTTCAATTTAATTTCAAAGAATTATATCTATTTCATAATTGTTTATTTTTTCAGCTCTCGAGACAAAATTACACCCCGAGATACCTTCTGAAAAAAAGGTCTTCGGCATTAAGATATTTTAATTAGTTTTGAGTAAATATGTAATTACTGTTCAAATCATTTTTCCGAAATATAATTACTCTAAACGAAATAAACATTAATGTGTCAATAATCACAATCACATTTTTACTTCAACTATTAATTAAAATGCACCAGACTTGAGCTATTTTTTTTCAAATCTTAATTTTTTATTCCTTTACTATCACTAAAACGGAATTCCAAACTAGAGATAAACGATACGTTTTACGCGTTCCGTAAAGTGTTACTTTTTTTCTGAAATTTGCATTTCTTTTTTGGCATCGTAATTTGTAAAAGAATTAACTTGAATTCTCTCGAGAATTTGTCATGGAAAAAATTTACTAGTACTACTATTAATAGTAAAGCAAATTTCTTTTAACAAAACTTTCTGCCGAATTTTTATAATAAAAGATATTTATATGCAAATTGATCCACGCACACTGCAAAAGGCAATTTATTTCGCGCCAAATTTTTTCTTCCGTCAGTTTCTTTTCAGAGTTTCTTTCAATTTCCGCTTAATGCCACCGAAAAATTCCTAACTTTGTCCCCAAGTCTGAAGATATATTATGGTACCTAAATACCATAAAATTGCAGGAAATTTTGGAGAAGAAATTTTGTTTCTGTTGATCTGAAATGAATGTAGCAGGGAAAATAGTTATAATTAATTTTTTGTCGAAAAAAATTCTATAAAGTTCGACTCGTTTTCGTAGAAATTTCTCACTTAAAGAAAAATTTTAAGGTGTAATTTTACAATTCTTTGAGATTCAAATCTGAATTTTAATTTATAAAAATTTAGTGGGAAATATGGAATTTTCATAAACACAAATGTATGTAGGAGAAAAAAATAAGAAAAAAAAAATGATTTCATTTTAATTGTCTCATTTGAATAAATTATTCGTTAAATAAACATTTTAAGTATTATTATTGCCTAGGAAATGAAATTATGCAGTTGGGCTTTGTATAGCTTGATGCATAATTTATAGGAGATCAAATAAACAAAAACTTTGATTATAACATCTTTTTTTAAAGACGATGAAATTGAATGCAAAACATAAATAATAACTTTGAAGAATTAACCCGAAAGCGATCGCGAGGGGACACAGTCCCCCAAGCTCACGAAATATTTAACTCTAAGAAAACTGCTTATTTGTTACCAATGACCTTGTCAGTTCTCTCCTATATAACAGTCTTCATGGGAACTAAAATGTGTTTGTCACGTAATCCCTCATTTGGGTCTTAAGGTAATTGAAGTGAGACTAAGTTCCCCGCGTGACTACTTTTGTACCAAAAAACATTCTCGAAAAACAGGCTACATTTTTCCCCTGTAAACGACTTAAGGTTTGGGCTGTGTTGTATGAATCATTATGGTTTATAAATGTAAATGAACAGAATATAAAAAAAGAAATGGGTGCCTACAATCTCAATTGGATGAAGTTGAAATTGATCCATCAAGGGAAGAATTTGATGAAATAATGGATATTAATCATGACAGCGAAAGTAGATTTCGGAAAAACGATGAACATGAAACGTTTGAGTTGAAAGGAACATTTTCAAAATCTATCTAAAAAACTCCATCAAAAAATATATAGCTACAAGTGTACCACAAGACACACTGCGCCCTTTCAAAAAGACGCGTGAAATAGTTCAACATGCTATTTGTCGATAATCAAAGGGCAGTAAAACTACAATAACTTGAACAATAGTTTTGCCTGCTTATATCATTCCTGTAATGTTAGGGAAAAGCGTTTGTGATTTGTGTCTTTTTTTTTAAATCATGCACATTTGAAACTTAAGTTCAGTCTGATTGGACTTTTTCTCAAATTATCAAAGAAAAATTGAAAAGCATTTAAAAGTAGGTAAGTATACTTTTAGTTGATTTATTCACTGGAATTACGATCTTTATCGTGTACAATAAAAAATAAAAAAATAATTGGGTGACTGTCACCCTGCGCGATTACTGGAGAGAAAGAGAGAGAATGCCCAAAGGAACCGCGCTCACCCGAGAAGGGTTTAGAGCTACAGACCGATCCCTCGGGAAACAACCACTCCCACGTCCAGACTTTATTGAAAAAAATCAAAGTTTACATTTTACAAACATTAGAAGACAGTAAAATGACAAAATACAAATTTAAATGAAACTGCACTATATACATACATTTGCATGAACTTAATACAAATATACAAAGCAAATATAATAAGAATAATATTAACATAAGAAATATATTATGTGAGAAAAAAAATAAGGTTTAAAGATTGAGACGAAAAAAAAATCCATTCCCACCTAAGGAATTTGATCCCGGATTGAATAGGCAATTTTAATACATGATTTTAGTTTAAAGTGCATGGAAGGATTTCTAACAATAGATTGGAGCCAGGCGTTTTTAGCATTTTGAGATGGAGAGACCAAATGGAAATTCTTAGTCAGCGGACATGCAAACATATAATGGTCTCAGCGTCCCCAACAGAACCACAAAGACAATTGGGAGTAGTTCTTAATTTGAAGCGATACAAATAAGAAACAAATGGGCCATGGTTTGTTAAGAATTGGGTAACGTAACTGGAATGAGGATTGATATCAAAACTGGGCTTGGGAAAGAAGGATTTGACTCGTAAGCCAGTATTAGAACTTGACCACCAACTCTCCCAGTCCTCAATTAATTTATTTTGAAGTGTTTTGATGACATAAGAGCGAGGGGCGGGGACACTCCCCTCAGCACCATTAGCGGTAGCGACTTTAGCAAAATGATCTGCAATATCATTAAAAAAATTGTTATTATGTGCCTTAACCCAGAAAATGTTATAAAAGTTGCAGTACATAGAGATTATTCTTTATTAAATTAAGATAGGCAGATTTATTGTTAGGACTTTTAAGGGAAAAATGGATGATAATCTATCGGTATAAATATTAATTTTAACATTTTTAGCAACAGCCCATAATACGGAGAATCCGATTGCAGATACCTCCGCTTGGAAAACAGTATTGTAGGGCTTTAATTTAAAACAATAGATCCCATAAAGGGACCCCCGATAAAAAATGCATACCGCGAACCCGGTCTCGGCCCCAATTTTTGATCCGTCGGTGTACACTTCCCACTCATTAGGCCCCTGCAATTGATTGAAAAAAAATTATTCTATTACGAGCTTTCACAGAGTGAAGAGGAATAAAATTTTCAATGGCATGACAATCAATAAAATTATTAAATTCAGGGTTCCGAAGTTTCCAGATTTGGTATTTAAAAACAAGTTTTTTTTAACAGAAAGGTGAATTGGAGGAGTACCAGATATGATTTGTAATGCGTTGCAGGGTGAGGTCCTATAGCCCTTCGTGATTTTTAAAAGATAAATTCTTTGAATAGAGTTTAGTTTTTGTATATGACGAGATGTGAGTGAGCCACCCCAAAAGCCCGCATCATAGATATTGATGGGTTCAATCACAGTTAAGTACCACAATTTAAAATTTTTAAAGTTAGAATCGGAAAACAAGATTCTATTAAACTGAAGAGACAGTTTATAAATCCTCTCTCTTTCAAAAAATTAATATGAGGGAACCAAGAGAGCCGGTTGTCAATAATAAGCCCAAGATATTTAATAGAGTCGACTATTTTAATAGAAACGTTATTGATTTTAAATATAGGTTTCCTGCAAAACACAGTACCACCACGGGCTGTACACCTGAATGCGACTGAGAAAGTTTTTTCAGGAGAGATAACAAGTTTAAGATGCGCGATTACTGAAGAGGGACCTTGTAGTTTTGAGCCACGATCAAGAAACAAGAACATCGTCTAAGTATGTACCTCCCTCTCTAAAATACGGCACCTCGCCAACGGGAGGACTTTGAGCCTAGACAGATATAACGTGCATCACACTCCTTCTAGACGACGCGACATGTCTTCAGTGGCACTAGGGGAGGAACGCGCGACTCAAAAGGCCTGCCACGATTTCACAATGACCATAACTATTAGACCATCGTGACCTCATCATTCATAACAATCATGAACATATTAGAATTGAAAGCACTTACAACACCAGCTTTATTCCAACACATTTTTTACTCTACAAATAATACCGTGACAAGATGTATATCATATAATGATACGACAAACAGCAGGACAAAACACAAACTTTGAAATTATTTTTTGTCCCTAATTCGCTTTTTTAATCAGTTTTGGAAATTTCTATCAGTTTTACATTCTAGCAAAGGATTTTTATTTTGAAACAAACCTAATATGACAATTAAATAACATCTACCAAATGATTTATAAGAAATTTTAAGATATTTTATCAATATGAAGGAAATAACTGATTATTGCAAAATAATCCAGTGTTTTTTGTTCTCTTTTTTTCGCTTATTTGCAATAATTGTATTAAGTTCGTGCATTAATTGTATTGCTAACACCTTCTCAATAGAATTTACAAATTTAATTAGAAAAAGAATTAGAAGGAAAAAACTTCAAAGATTTTGCTGTATTCTTGAAACTTACACTAAACAACTGTCACTCAACCGGTATAGTGGTTAGCGTCGCTGACTGTGGTGCCGGCCTGGGTTTGAATCCCGGAGAAGACATGGATGTTTGTAAATGTATAGTACCTTTGCTGCATGGGGGGTACTCTAAATAGCCATCGAGCGCAAGTCCTCTCGTGAGGTTGGTGGAAAGGAAAGAGAGGTGGGAGGCCCCTGGCCACCCCCAGGGTTTTCTGCTTCAAATTGGGGTGAAACCGAGCAAAATCGTACTGCCACCTACATGCTGCTCAAAGCTAAGGCTAACGTCAAGCGTAAAAATCTAGCCCTTAGCCACGATGAATTTCGCGGGCCTCAATCAGACTTCGTCAGGCAGGTGGCATTAGTAACAACAACACTAAACAACTAAGAAATCGACCCAGTGTAATAACTCTCAATGCCAATAAAACACTGGCCTGTAAAAAAATGATTTCAAAAGAAGAATATAGACTCTCTGGAAGATTTTTAATCACGAATATATTGAAGTTGAAAAGTCCTTCAATAATAAGAAAAAAAATACTAAAACGAAATATTTTTCAGAAATTTTTGGATGTCATCAGATGTGTCGCAATCGTCAAGTGGATTGAATTGCGCCTATTTTGACACATAGTACCCAATATTTATTAAAAGTAAGAGAATTTTGCATATTTAGTCGAACTTCAAGAAAAGTACGGAACGAAAAATAAAGCTAATGCTTCAAATCAAACATACAGATTTTTAGCTGATTACGAAAGAGTACAAGCATTCTCTAGACGTGCATTTGAAGAAATAAGCTTTGAAAACGCATTGGTCAATTTCCCCACATTTTCGTCCCTCCGCTCGGTCCAATGATTTCCATGGTTTTTATTCAACATTTGTAGATCTTAAAGGAGTAAACAGTAAAATTGGGCATTCACTATCGTGTTTTTGGAAAATTGAATAAAATAGCAATTATCTTCATACTTCCCCAAGGTGTTCTCCGGAAATTTTAATGGCATGCTCAGTTTAACGGAAAATTGTAAAAACAATTCAATATAACCTGTTCTATAGAAAGAAGGACTGAAAAAGGCCACCCAAGGCTCATAATGTTCAATCAAGGTTAAACATTTGTCTTTTTAGTGAGGTGTAAATAAAGAGCAACAGACTCTCAATTACCTCGTGAATATAACTCAAGTTCCTTGGGTTACGGTTTCCAAATAACTACGTGACTGAAGTCTGTTTGACAGAATACTACTTGTTTTTTTTTTTCCACTTATTTGTACAGCAGCTTCCATTTCAGATTATACAAAGAACATCAACATAGAAAAAGTAGAAAATCTCTTTATTCACCAAATAGCTTAGATTCTATATAATCACTGATTTCCGACGTACTTTCGTCTGGAAGGTACCAAGAACCCTTTAGGTATGCCTCCATCCCAAAGAGACCATTTAAAAGTCAAAGAATGTTTGATAGTATGAGTAGGCACCCTCTTGATCAGGCACATTGTTTTTGACATATGTGTATTACTATGTGGATTTAGGAATGTAATATTTCAGCATTATATTCAATTTTTATCGGGTGTATTTGACCCTGATTAGTTTTTTATGAGTTTTAATTATCATCTACATAAGATTTCATTTTGACTGAAGAATTTTTATTGGAGGGACTGGACAACCATATTTCCAAACCTTAACTTAATAAGGAATATTTATTTTGGCCTTGAGAGAGAACTTATATCTATTCTTCCCGTTACCAGAACCAATCAACACTTGGAAACAATTCATCTGCAGGAATAAGAGCTTGCCACAAGACTTTTTCAATTACCACATTTCCAACATGAAATCCTTCCATTAAAATTTTTAACAAAATAGCACACTTCTTATTAATACATTTTTGATTAATCTCTCTCTTTTTTGTCTTATCTCTCTCTAAGACATTTTTGGGCTGCTGAGCTCCATACACGATTATGTGTAACTCAACATTTATGTGGGTATATAACATTTTTCATGCTGTCTTCGTATGTACCTACTGTCGTTAGAATAGATTAATTACATTGAAAACTATAGGTCTAGAAAGATCCAGGTTCTTGAGAATTTTGAATACCAGTATAACGTGAATTGTGACTGTTATAAAATGTACACGAATGCTAATTAAAAGATACTTACAAAATGGTAGAGATAGCAATATCACTATAATACTTCAAAAAATAAATTTAAATGTTCCCCTTATGACTCATTTTATGATATGATCAAAGAATAAACTACGATAATCCCTTTCCTGCACACACACACATTTTTAGTAATAACTTTTAACAGATGATTGATTTGATAACGAATTTGTCGAAACACAAATTTAACAAAGTGAAAAACGAAATATTATTGCAGAAGCTAAGTTCAACAACCATAGGCTTAAACGTTCATTAATGCAGAATTCTCCGTATTTCCTCTATTTTTGGAAAGTATTTTGAACATAAAAACGATAATCCATGGAAGTAGGATGGATTTTGTTTTCATAACTTCGGTTCATTGACTCAAAATCAAGCTTTGTACTTCTCTTCTTTGTTCCCTCCATAATTAAGTAAAAAATTACCTACAAATTTATCTCTTTATGATAAAAAGTCATTTTGAGTTCATTGATTGAAGTTAAATACTTTTATTGCTTATCATTTTGCGTGTATTATTTACTCTCATCGTAAAATAATAATGACTCAAACACTATGAAAAATCTTTTTCGACTTAAATTAGTTAAGACATAAGAGATATATAAATTTTAATACTCACAAAATGAGCTTTTTTTTAACATTAATTATTTTCAAGTACGGAAGAAAAGAATTCCTAAATAAAAATAATCACATTTTTTTTCTTTAAATACATCTGAGAGAATAATGAACGAATACACACACCGAATATACATTTTTACGAGACATTTGATGTTTTATTGTTTCAAAAACATTTGCATATTTAAAATGAGCTAAAAATCAGATTTTTCATAATTTTATTATATAGTTAGAGTTAATGATTTTTCGAAACATATTATAATAATTTTCGAAGCAAAAACTCTGGTTAAAGTTGTGATATGGTCGCTCTTTGGTGACCATATCTTTGATTGTCAGCGTGAATTAGAAGTGTGGGATTTTCAAAATGAATAGACATTTTAAAATTCTTAATATGACTTTATTAAGAATATAACTTAAATTTCTATTAATTTAGATAAATTTATATAAGTGAGAATCTAATGAACCAAACACACAGCGATAGTTAAATCGAATCACGTAATTTAGACTACTTTATCTAAATAATTATATTATCCGCCTACTCTCAATTCTGATAATATTACAAGTTGTAATATCAAATAATCAGTCCTACCTTAATCCAAACTAAGATTCTACCATGGTACAGAAACACCTGGGCGCGCGTGCAATGGTGTGCACCTTGTAACAATGGCTCGATATCTTGGTAACTTTACGATAGGCCGTCAATTCACACACGTATCCCTTCCAAACATAACTTTCCCTAAATTGCCATACTGCTTACTGAAACTTCTGTTCTTTTAAAAGCTGTCTTATTTGCATTTCATAATCGCATTTCGCTTCTTGGATTTTGATTGGAAAATAGTTGCTATTAATCTTGGCCGTCAAAGAACCCAGAGGTTATGTTACAGAAAGGACGCGTGAGCCCGTCACAAAGTGTTTAAAAAAGTCTAAATATATCTGTAAGAAAGTTTAGAAAATCTGCTGTGTATCTTATGTGGTAGCATGCAAATGTCTTGTTGTCATGGATTGGTTGTTATTTGAAAAACAAAATCTATATTTGATTGAATATATGATGCCAATTAACTACCACTGTAATAAAGTCAAATAAATTCCTTTGAATTAGTCTTATCCTAGAAAGGATGTATGGACTGGAAACGTTTGGATGACTGTCTTACTGGAAACGAATGCTTAAATTAGTACAGAGGCTTCAGGAAAATCCAAACAGCAAAGTACCTAGATACCGGAAAATACGTCCGCCTGCCATCGACCATCTAATTTACTTTAAGACCTAATAACTGAGATATACTGAAACCAAGTAAAGCCACTGATACAAAAATGAACTTAAATCAACATTATTAGTCGGTGATCACGATTGATTTTCTGATGCAGCAACAATTGTAATCACGTCGTTTATCCTTTAAGATATGGTGTAATGCAGTAGCACCCTTTCCCTTATAACACGGTAGATGCATTTGGTCTGATATAGGGTTTGAAATCCGTGTTACATTTTCCATCCTGGGATTAAAACTAGTCTATTTGGGAAAAATACGTACACATTAGTATAGTTGAAATTACATAATCCGGTATAATGGTTATTGACGCTAACTGCGGTGCCGTAGGGCCTGGGTTTGAATCCCGGAGAAGACATGTGTGTTTGTAAATATATAGTGTCTTTGCGGCATGAGGGTACTCTAAATAGCCATCGAGCCGCAAGTACTCTCATGAAGTTGGTGGGAGACTCCTGAACTCTCCCAGGGTGTTCTCCCTAAAAATTAGGGTTAATCTGATCAAAATCGTACTGTTACCTACATGATGCTCAAAGCTAAGGCTAACGACAGGCGTAAACATCTAGCCCTAGGCCGAGATGAATTTCGTGGCTTTTGATCTGATGATACAGTCGATCTGATTGTATAAATAACAACAACATAATAAAACTAAAAACATAATTAAAAAATTGGTTTAATATTATTATGAATTGAAAAAAATCAAAATAAAACTTAATTCATCATAAAAAAAACAAATATAATACACAACGAAATTAAAAAAAAACATTTATTCGTGTAAATAAGTTTTGAAAGGACGTAACTCCTTCAGCGTTCCATAATTCAATCAGCTTCTTATTTTTGTTGCAAATTGTCCTGCCGAAGAAAATGCTCGTTCAGACTCTACCCTAGTAAGTTTTATCGTCATTTAATAGGAGTATGTTCTTTTCCAGATACGTCTGTTTCGTTCCATGTCTCCCTCCATTTTCAAAAAGAGACATTTCCTTTTGATTTTTTGATGATGTATATCAAATTTAGTAGGCTGCTGTGGTGTTATCCGTCTTTGATAACTTTATCTTGTTCTACTACACTTAATGGCTTATGTGTACAAATTGATTCAATAATTGAATCAGAATGCGAATCAATTTCAACTGTTACCTCACTTGAAATAGAAGATCCGGTTGCATGAGTTTTTAGCCATGCAGGGGGATTTGAAGCGTCAAGTCTCTCAAGCAGGTCCACTATTAATTTACGACATTTAATTGAAGAAGAAACTGTGACAAAATTTATTCCTGAGGCACACACACATTACTTATCATTACTTATACCATCGCTTAAATATTGCAGTAAACCACTTAGATTTGTGTGACGTTCTCCGGTACGAGAAGTAAGAGTTCCATACATTTTTTTTCTTTTAGCACTGTTTGCATCTTAAAACTTCTTTAGCATAAAATTTATGGCTAAAATCTGCTGTAAGCAGATTGCTATCTCGACGACAGAGTACTTCAACGATTGTATTTAACTCTATAAGTTAATTAATTATACAAAATAACATTTGAATATCATCAAAGGATAAATCTTGTAATTTATCTGTATTTTTTATGTCTATTAAGAGGACACAGTATGATTCAATTGACCAAAATCGGTCAAAAAATCAAATTTAATTTTTTTAGCCTAAATTACTCTTTATATACTTTTCTATAACCTCACAAAATTTAAAAGCTCTAAACTTAAAAAACGCAAAATTATGATAGCTTCACTTTCGTTTTTATTCACATCTATACGGCAAATAAAAATTTCAAACTGACTTATCTCAGAAAGATAAAATAACTAGTTTGTCTTCATTTAAAATGCTAAGGCTTTTTTTTTCTATTGCCCCTAATGCTTTGAATTTTTTTTTACCTATTGCTAATAGTACATGTAACAAAAGCTGGTATGCATTTTTGAATTAATGCAATATTTATTTTTTTTAAAACATTGAACTCAGAAATTATATATTTTTTAAGGAATTTTCAACAAATATTCATAAAAAGAAGTATACTGTGAATACCAATCTGATTAACGCAAAAACTTAAACTAACTTTTATTTTACATAGTTTGAAGTACTTGTAAAACACACAAATTACATGCATTTACGTAAATTTTTGTAGGAGGAGTAGCATTTTAAACTCACTTCACAAGTTTTAAGTTTTTTTTTCCTTTAAAAATTACATGGCTAGCTTTTCATGAAATTTTGAGCACAAAATCTGTTTAAGTTAAAAAACATACATAGGTAGCAACCGGAAAAATTTTAAAAGTCCTTAAATTAAAAATCTTTGCGAAAATCGTAGCATGTCCCCTTAACATATTTTATACACTCTTTCAGTAACGTTCCGCCATTAACTAAAGACTACTCCACCTCGTCTTGCAGTCTCTTGATACGACAATGATCTTTGCCAAATTCTGATTCGGATATATTGTTGTAATAAATTATTCTTTGTTGGTAACCTTCTGAACATTGATACGAGTTATCGTATCTTTTTTATCAGTGGACCAATATTTTTTTGTTTCAGTTATCCCATTTCTTCCATGACTCTTACTACTGTCAAGGAATGCTTCGCTGATTCCAACTTATTATAAAGTACATCAATAATCACCAGCACACCAATCCCAGGATAAGTTATTTTCATCCCGGTATTTCGGGATTTGAAGAAACACCGTCATTCCGGGGCTGAAAAACCTAGTCTAATATGAGTCCGATTTGTATACGGCACTTAAATTATAGAACAAAACCATTCACAACAAAAGCTGTAGTTTATTTGTTATATTTAAAATAAATTTCTTTAATGATCAAGCTTAAGACATAACTTGAGAAAAATTTTATGGCCATTGATAATCAATGTTGTTTTGTTTGTTTTTTTTCACTAGAATTGAATAAAAATTTAGCAATGCAGTTGCAATATCTTTTTTTTTTACCTTTTTTACCTTAGAATACCTTTTATAAATTCATTATAAAACATTTTAATTTTCAACACTGGAGCAATGGGCTATTCAAGAAGTCTATCCTCTCTAACTGGGATTCTTTTTTTATTTAGGAAAACTGACACTTTGAGATAGAACAACTCCTCTCTGCAAACGAACGTCACTACTAAATAGAATATATATAGTCAGTAAGATAGAGAACAGATTTATGTGGACAATATAGCTATTCTTGTATGCCTAGTTTATAATTCCTCATTCCAAAATTGGAGTCCGGAATTAAAATTGCTTAATCATTCAAAGATAGGTATTGGTAAATTTCTCTTTGTTGCATTCAGAGGTTACATCCATTTCAGTTGCATTCAGAGGTTACATCCATTTCAGATAAGTACTCGTTATCTCATATCTTGTCTACATATCGCGTATTTAGTTCTAGCTCTTAAGGCTATCTTCGGTAAAAGTACGAGAGTTTGAACTAAACGCGAAGCACATTTTCAGATAGAAAAAATGCCTCAATTTCTATGCAAATTTGCAACATTATAACTCATACCTCTGTTAACACTATAGTGTTTTTAAAAATGCCAAAATATCCCATGAATACTTTCTTTTTTGTTATAATACGTGAAAGCATAGGCCATTTAACATTACGGTATAGGAGAAAAAACGCGAAACACATTTTATACCAGAAAAAATGAATCAACTCGGTTAAAAACAGGAAGTATCATGAAAAATTCTGCTCTCTAAAGGATAGTGAAGCCAGAATATCATATTAATGTTTCATTTCTTTTATATCTGAAAAAATGTTCCAAATTCTCGTCCTATTTTTCAACATTAACCGAAGACAGCCTTAAATTAATAAAAAGGAATTATTATGAATATCTATTGGTCATCATTTCGCGAACGATTTAATGTCGTCTCAATCTCTATTGCGTTCGTACCCCCTTCCCCCAGGGTATATCGACAACAGAAATTGTTTGATAGTATGTTATATACTAGAGATTATATTTGATAAGTATAGCTTCTAGATAAAATCGTTTTCGATTTTGCAGAGATTTATTTCCCTGGAACTTGTTTTCCTTCAAATTTAAATTTGATAAAAAATCATACCATAAAAGTTATTTGAGTCACCTTTAACGTGAATCACTACAATAAACAAACTGAGACGATCTTCTTAAAAAATGGAATTTCCCAGAAATTTAAGATGCACATTGGCATTTAGTATTACAAGCTAGAATTTATAGAATCGTAACATCTCTTTTATTTTTTAACAGGTTATGCGAGCCTCTTTTAGCGTGTTATACGAACACGATCACTATTATTACACAGAACCCTTTTAATTATCTACACAGAACCCTCTTATTACACAGATCCCCGTAGGGGGCTCCAGCAAATTTCCAAAGCAATCCCATCACATCCAAATTCTTGAAAGGTGTGTCAAAATTAAGACAGATACATTTCGAAAGGTGTACGGAGCTGAAACAAGACAAAGCATTATCGCAACGATTTTTCATTAAAGATCCATAATCAAATTTTCTCAAAAACCTGGCATTGAAATCTATTGTTTGAATGAAAACATTGACTAATTTTACAAACTGCATTTAATAATAGGTCCACGTACAATATTAAAACTTTCCAAATGTAAAATACGTTTATCATTTATTAAGCCTTGTTTATTAAAGATGAAACAGTAAAATCGAATAAAATTACGACGTATGGCTATTTGTTTTGTTTTGTTTTTTAAAATACGTTTTCGAACGTTTTGTACGAACAAAAAACATTTTGAATTTACAGTATTAACAATTTTCCTTTTTCTCATATATCAAACTTCTCATTTAGAAAAAGAGCTTTAAAACAGTTATAAATTAAAAAAAAAATTTTTAAAAAAAAACACAAAAAAAAAAAAAAAAAAAAAACGAAATATCTCAATTTTTAAGAGCTTTAAGTATTTTTTATTTTAAAAAGATCTTCAAGTATATACATTTTTTATTTATTTAAAACCTTTTTTTTTCTTTTTGGCTTTCTCTTGTTTAGCTAGGGGAAAGGAGATTTTTTTAGAGTATATGAATCGAAAAAAAAAAAAACTTGCCCCCACTTTAATATATAAAATCTCTTTTAAATATTTCAGAAAGCTATACTTAGATTTTTTACTTATTAATGCAAGTCAATTATTATATGAAATTTTACACTAGCAAAATTTTTTAAGAATTAGAAAAGTTTACAGGCCTTATTCATAGAATTTGTACCATTTATTTAATACTTATTTTTAATCGATATTTTACATTAAGGAACCATTTAAGGGGATTTTTATAGTTAAAAGGATATAAAAAGAAAGTTCTATAAATATTTATATTTCTCATGATTCTTACTCTTACACTCTGATAACATAATGAGTCTCGATTAAATCGCAATGCAATTTTTGCAAATTAGAATTTCAACCCTTAATTTGACTCGTATATCGCTGACCATGAATCTTTCCTCATAACCACTATACTACGGAAGTCACTCCATCAAATCCAATTGCTCAGCACATACCAATATCAGCAATGCACTAATTTACTGAGTTAATTTCGGGAGCTTATATTCATGATAAGGACACATATTCCATAGTAATCCGTTCAAATGCTGCCGAAATGAGTTAGTGATATCAATTGATCATTATAAGATCTTGAGAGTCCATAGAGAGGAGGATAGTCAGTGATTGCAGGAATGTAATTATATAGACACATGCATGCTTAATTGTAAGATCAAATGTTAGACTAAACTGCTAGAGATGGATCACCTGTCAAAATATTTATGATTCAAAAGTGATTTTCTCAAATGTTTCGAACATTTTAATATTTCATTAATTTAATTATTGAATTTATAAAATTTTAATTCTAACTGTCGTAACTTTTAACTCTTCTTATTTATTTTTTTGTTGGGTGGTTTTGCAAAATGTTTTCTGGAAATTTTCGTGAAGATATTTTTTATTATTATTAATTAATTAAGTGTAAGAATAATATTAATTAAAATTGAATATGAATTATATAATATCATGTTTTATATATATATATAAATTCAGTAAATAATAGAATATAATGTCACTGCAAAGTAAATTATGTAATACTAATGTTCGAAATAGGATGGAATAATTTCTAATTTATATTTGTGAAAGTAAAGAAAAAGTAACAAAAAAAAATGCATTCATATGGAGACTTAAAGTAAAACAATTTATAAATTCAGACACATAAATTTTAAAATTTAACTAAATACTTGTAAGATTGCAAAGTATATTTATAATAAAGGTTAATTACTTTAGTATGTTATTAATCCTACCTGGAACTAATACAACCTCTGACAATAAAGTTCGGTGAATGAAGTCAGAACGGCTGATCTGGCAACACTGGCAAAACAAAATGCTGCACATGCGTAGTGGCAGGTATTGACCCTCTGCCCCCCTCCCACCATTGTTTTGTTGCGCGTCGTTGATGTTCCATTAAGACTTGTTTTACAAAGTGCTTGTTTAATGCATTAGTTCTTGACTCAGAACAGGAAAAATGAATGAACAAAAGATCAATTCAAAGGTTTGTTTTAAGCTTAGCAAGACACCGACCGAAGCCTTCGATGTCGGCACATGCTTATGAAGATTACGCACTGTCCAAGAAGTGTGTGTACGAGTGGTTCGCCCGTTTTCAAGAAGACCGGAAAATTGATTCTGACAATCCCCGTAGCGAAAGACCGGTGACCTTAGTAGATGACGGAAACATTGAGAAAGAGAGTAAATTAATCACAAAATATCGTCGATCAACTATGCGTATGATAGCTGGACGATGAATGCTACAAGTTACATTGAAAATTTGATCCGTTCCTTGAAACGTCTACACAGGGTACGACCCCAGTATGCACAACAAGGTTACTGGCTTTTTGTTCACGACAATGCTCACCCTCATACAGCCAATATCATCAAACAGTTCCTATCAAAAAAAAAAAGGGGGGGG
>BMAV01005204.1:42238-58260 GCA_019973955.1 Trichonephila inaurata madagascariensis
ATACAAAATTTAAACACAGTTATATATTTCCTAAGACTAACTTCATATATTTGTAACGAAAACTTTTACCCATAATCTTTAAGCATGAATATTACTCATTTTCAAAGCTAGCACAAAGAGCTTTTAAAATGTTGAAGTGACAATTTATTGTTGAAGAATATCAATATAACTATCACATGAATTAAAAGAAATAAAAAGAGTATTTTATTAGCAGAGTTTTGTTGCAAGTTTACCCAAAATTTTCTCAATGAACTTAATTTTTATTAATCTTGAATATTTTAGCTCCAATTTTATATTTTTTGTAAGGAAAATATAACTAAACAATTAGGGAGAGAATAGGGATTATTAATAAATGTTCCCTAAATACTTTGTTTAAAGAATATTATTGGGATTTATTCAAGTTAAAGTTGTATAAAGCTGTATAACAGATTACTTAAAGTATCGGACTACTTGCGACAAATTTTTTTTTAAAAAAAATGGAGATCTGGAGATTTTTTTTGTGGTTTTTAGATTTATTTAGTACACTTTAAGAAAATAAGGTTAAAATTAAGAAGAAAAAAATAAATTATATTACTACTGAAATGGGAAAAAATAGGTAAAAATTTGCAAAAAATCACATAAATGGAGCCCTTTCTGTACAAATAGTAAATGAACAAATTCTCAGTTTTCCAATTTTGATGTATTATTTTGTTATTCCTTTTTGAAGTGACCTTCAGGATAAGAGATATTTGAATTTTTACAAAAACTAGAGCACTTTATCTCAGTTGTTATATGAAATTGCTTAAAAAAACAGTGATTCTATTCACATAAAGGACTGTAAATTTTGAAATAAAATAGTGACTGATAAATCTGAAGGTCAAAACACTTTTACTGTTATACAGAACATGCACAAAAAAATTCAGCAAATTATTTTGAAATCTTTTTGAGCAATCGCTGTCCCCATTTGAGTATATTGAAAAAAAAAATTCATTTCGAATAAAACGCATATTAAAGTTTGACATCTTATGTAAAGTTAGGGTATCTGCTTTTTACTAAAACACTTATAGTTTTTGTTCTAGTTAATGGAAAATAAAACACTTGGTATTTTTATAAAGCTAATAAGATTGCTTATAAAATAAAATTATAAAAAAATGTGTCAATTTTTAAGAAAAATCATGATTTTTGGTTAGTCTGATACCTTAAGAGGTGCACATTAAAATTCTACGCTGGAATTAGATGTCGCGTTGGCATATCCTTTCTTATATACTTCATGCTCAGTTTTTCTGTATTACACCTTAGAAGGAGATCAAGAATAAATTTGTAGTTGTTGTTCGTATATGACAAAGTGCACAGGCACAGAAACGATTATAATAATTAAATAGTGTCAAAGGCGTGAATCACAGCCTTGGCATTGTACTCAGCCTTGTCTGTGCATAATGTGATCATGTTACAGCCAATGTCAATTTCGAAAAGGGCACGAGCAAATTGACGGGTAGATAAAAAATTTTTTAATATCCAGCTGCGTGCCTGGGCAGTACTTGCACTCTACGTATGTCCTTGATCCGTCATGCAGAATCTTGATGAATTTGAAGCGTTTTGTCCTTAATCTGGTCATCATGGTCATTATCTTAAGGTCGTAGATTAATTCTGCTAGTGAGAATTTTTTCGAAGGTTTGCGCAAAGCTTCTGTTTTGCGATTGCGTTGGCGTCAAAAACTTAATAGAGAAAGGTAGAAAGGTGCAGGCTCGATTATTCTGTCTTCTTTGTCAAGAAAGTCGACCAGCTCGTTCCCCTCTATATCAAAGTGAACAGGGATCCACTGAAGGGTGCAGGATAATCCTATTGCCTCAATCGAGAGCAGAACAGAGTTGGTGTCCTGGGTGAGCTTTGTTTTTCCTCCCTGAATTCGAGAAAACTGTCAATCTAATCAAAAATACTGCACTAAACATTCCATAAAACAGTTTTACGACTTTCCTCTGTTATCCATCTTCAACATTTAAACACAATCATTAATTTTAAAAAGTTTCCACTCAGATGTATTTTATTCAATTTATTGAAAACAAATAAAATGAGGAATATAAGAGAAAACAATCGGAAGTTTATTTTTCTTCAATTGTATTTTTATTTCTTTTCCAGAAGTATTTTAAATCCCAAATGGAAGAATTTTATAATTAGGTTTCTTGCATATCTTCAAAATATATCTCAAATACTTTTAAAAAAATTAACTAGTCGTAGTTAGAAATTTCTTTATTTTTCGGATATTCAGCTGCATTTATTTAGCACAATACTTTGCATTTTCAGAAGTTAATTAGAAATTCTACAGAAAAAGACATTGCGTTCATAATTTCAAACAGGTTGATAGACAGGAATCTTAAGTTAAATTGGGTCTAAAACCATGTCTCCTTAACTTTTCAATAATTTTATCAGTATCAACACCCGATTTTCCTGAAAAATAATTAATTTTATTCAAATTTTCTTGAAACACCATTTCGTTAAGCCACTATTTTGACATATTTCATGTATTCTACAATGAACTATTAAAAATAAAGATTATGTATTTTTGGGACTCAAAAAGTTTAATTACAAAGCAAATTTTAAATGTGAACGTAAAAAATAAATAACATTACATTTAGGTCGATAAACAACATTATTAATCACAAAATATTTCCCCAATTTAAAATTAGAAAATTACATTGAGTTTTCTAAACAACTTCTAAGGTTTATAAGATTCCATTATAATTTAACTAAGAAACATATAATTTCTCTTCATGACCTCGGGTAATTACATTTGAATCTTTTTAAAGACATAGAGAAATGTGGTTTAAAAATTAATTTCATATAACATATTGCAAGCTTATTAAAATTTTACAAAATAATACCTTTTTAAATAAATCTTAAGGAATATTAAAAGTTTAATCTTAAATTAGGGATAAATTTATACTGTCTTTCAAGGTTACATATATTTCAAACATAGCGCTATATAGGCAGAAAAAATTTCTAACTTCACGTATTCTACCTTTTGTAAGATTTTAGGGGTTTTTTCTTAAAGGTGAGAGAGCAGGATATAATTAGGATTGAAAACAAAGCACGAAATGAGTAGTTACTCTACCAGATAATTTAACGCATTGGTACAATTAATTTTCGATAAAAGTACATGATGCGATGTGAAAATATTTAATTATATTTTTAAAACTGTACAAACATATTCCTTAATAATATGGTAGAAAATGTTAATAATTTAAAATTTTACTGTAAGACTAAATTAAATTTAAAACATAACATGTCTTTATACGAATGGTATTGCCCACTATATAGCTGGATGAGATTCAAAATTAATTACAAGTAATTCTGTATGAGACAAAAAAAATGAGAAAAGGAATACCTAAGAGTGATCAGCAGAGGAAATAAAAAAAAGAGAAAGAGAATAGCAAAAGTTCAAATCCTACAGCAGTGTTTCTCAAATTGTGGGACGCGCCCCCTAGGAAGGCGTCAAAAAGTCGAAAATAAAAGATTTAAAAAAATATTCATTTACTCAAAGGAATCAAAACAAAATAAGTTATGAGATAATAGAAAATAAATATTTACAATGATATTAAATACTTATAAATATATCTATACTCTGCACAATGTATTTGATCATTAATTCATCAATACTAAGTTAAGAACAAGTTTAATAATTTCTAGTGACCCCATGGGTTTGTGCTATATACAAAATTCAATACTTATCTTGTTTATAAGTAAAGTCGTATTGTAGCTTTAGCATCAAAATACATTATGTTGTGTTACTCATGCCGTCTGTCTGACCAAGTCAGATCGAGGCCCACAAAATTCATCGTGGCAATGGGCTAGATGTACGCCTATCGTTGGCCTTAGCCTCGAACACCATGCAGGTGACAATACGATTCAGCTCGGTGAAATTACCGAAGTGACGATAGAACATTACGATAGATGGCGCCACCATCTATCTCCCCCACCATAATTTAGGCTTGTAACTGAAGTGGAGGGAAATTTTCTCCATTTCCCTGTACTCGTGATTCAGCTCACAAGACTTTCGGACCCACTGATTTAACGAGCACGTACTCCGTGCGTACTCGGAGGTTATTTGGCGGTTTGGGCATCGAACCCAGGCCTTCCGGTCTGGAGTCTGATGCTCTAACCACTAGGCTACCCTAAGCCAAATACATTATTATTAAATTCAACACATTATTATTCGATAGAAGGGGGTGCCATGAAAATTAAAATTGAAAATTGGGTCGCAAACATTGAAAGTTTGAAAAGCACTGTCCTACAGTGTTATTTGCATGAATCGATACTCTAAAGCATAACTTTTGCTTCTGTAGTGATGTATTGACTATTAAAAACTCAACGCGTGTGCAAGTGAATTGCATAGTAATAAAAATTTGAGACCCAATGATATCCCACTAATACAGAATTCCTCCTGCTTTTCTGAAAGCTCTGGGGATGTGCATACGTCCACTTGTTGCGTATTACTGGTGTGGGTGCTATCTAGAAAAAATACCTCAATCAGAGGATTGATCAGAGAATCCAGTCAATCTCTTCGAATGTTCGTTGTCTTTACTCTGGTCAATACCTTTTTTAATACTATAAGTGTCCAATTTGAGAAACCCTTCCAAACCGGATTATTTATTTTCTATCATAAAGCTCCTGAAAGACCTAAATAAAATCCCCCTAAGAAGAATCCTGGAAAACGGTAATATGTATTACTTGTTATATGCTAGGTTCCAATCCACATATTTACCAACAGATATAACTGTTCTTTTCACAGGTGAACTTAAAGACAACAACAACAATAGAAATAGAGGGATAAAAATTTAATAGGTTAAAATTTAGCTAATATTTTGGATCATTTTGATTTAATCGCAGATTAGACTCAATGGGAAGAATGATTAAGAAAATAAAATAGCAAAATAAAATAAATACATTTAGCTTAATTGTTCTGCTTATTCCCGGATTCAGCAATTAGTCAACATATAGGTATTGTCTAAGTAAAATATCTTTTAGCTAAGCATTATCTTTTATGCCACTGTGATAGTGGATTTCCGAAAAGCCCATTCTTAGAGGATCTTTATTAAACAAAAGCAACATGCCTGCCTCGTTAGATCTAATACCTCTCTGGAGGTATCGTGATGAGTAAGTTACTTTTCTCATATATATATGTGTGTGTGCTATAAATTCGTGCATATATATGTATAAATAGGATATATGTTTGAGATGATTTACAGTTGGACGAGATATTACCCGATTTCGTCATTGTTTCGCAATTCCAAGTATTGCAAAGAGCGCTGGTATTGTATTATCCAGAGAATTTATCAATAGAAAACTTATAAAATCGAGAGTTGGTAATAATTGTGTGTACTGTGAGAGAAAGCAACAAACATTATTGTACTTTGCTTTGTATATACACCGTTGGTTATTAAAATTGCACCACCAGGAAGAAATGATCTGACGAATGTGAAAATCACATAAAAGAAAGAAGAGGGTTTGAGATATGCAAATGATTGGTATTACAGCGTGATTAGTGTATTTCTCATTTGGAAAGCACTTTCTATGGTCGGAATTTGCTCAAAGTATCGTGTTATGCTTCGAAATAAGAAGCATAACACGATAGCTTAACAGCAAGTGCAATAATTTGACAGAAGAGGGATCATTGCCCATCGAGAGTGTGGATTATCATTCCGTGACATCTCCTGCAGAAATCCAACTACTGTCATGCGAATATGGAATCAATGGTTTTCTGACGGTCATACAGAGCGACATGTAGGCTTCAACGCCCTCGCATGACTAACGCCTGAGAGGACCGTCACAATGTGCGGTCGATTCTTCAAAGCCATACAACCGCATGAGGGACCATTAGTCAGGAAATAAGCATGTTTGCAGTACGTCCAGTACCCGTTCGTATGGTGCAACAACGTTTGAAGCAGCGTGGACTGTCATCAGAATGGTAGCCAATAATTCGGTTTCCCTTGACAATGCAGCATAGAGAGAGTCGACAACGCGGATGAACCAAAAAACAAAACTGAATACAGGAGTGGCACAATGTCGTCCTTTCAGACGCGTTCCGGTTTCCGATTCTGCATGTAGTATTCCGAAGGTCGCATAAGTGTTTGGAGGTTCCAAGGAGACCGCTCATTGCCTGTTTGCATTCGATATCGGCATAACAGCTTTGCCCTTAGTGTGATAGTTTGGCAACCATTGAGTAAAGGACATGCGCATCTCTAGCTCGGCTCGACGTTAATTTGAATGCAGATCGGCTCATTTCTGACATCTTACGTCAGGTGCTGCGCTCTATCATCGAGGTATACCAAATACCCTCTACCATCAAAAAATGCAGCACTACGTATTGCACGTCGTTTCTTGAGCTTTCTCGATAAACAAGGTATTTGATGGTTTACCTGACCTTTTTCCGAATCTGTCACCCAATGAAAACATCTGCTCCTGGGATACTTAGAGATTGACTCGCTACCCTTCTCGAAGTAATATGGTAGATTAAATGTGACAGACTTGAAGGAACATAAAATGAGTTGTCCATTTATGTCATTTAAGCCCACTTCGACTCCATGTCCTACCGAGTAAGGGCCGTTTAAGCAGCCAAGATTGGCAGTTTCTACTAATTTTGCACCTCTGTAAACCCCAAACAACTTGCGAATTTAGACCCTTTGTCTTCATGCCATACTGTTTAAAAACAATAAATATCTTTTTTGTATTTACTTTCCTTCATGGTGTTGCAATTTTAATAGCCAGCAATGTAATGTTATATGTGTAACGTTTTTAAAATAAATGTACATAACTAAAGGGAAATAATTTTTAAACAAAAATTAGACCAGCTGTTTCCATTAGAACAAACCATGAAAATGTAAAGAAATGTTTATTTATATGGTGCCTACTGAATGTTGACTGACATTTGATTTCTTTAACAAACATTACATTTCTTCTTGTATTAGTTACACTACGTTACCATCATGTGTGTTAATGCTATGGTATTCTTTGCAAAGGATGTCGTTTTTGATATATATGGGAAGTAAATGTAAAAAATTGGTAATTCATATTATGAAAAGATGGATATTACGAAAAATTTAGAATTAAGAACTAAAGTGGAAAGTAATTTTGAAGATAACTTTTGCTTAAGATAAATTTTATGTTTATTAGACATCTGTATAATATTCATTCATCAAAAGTCTTAGAAACTGGTAAGGAAAGAAAAATACCAACGAAAAAGTAAACTAAAATTACATAATACAACAAAAAAATTGCATAAATTTTGTTGTTTCATGTCTCTCTGGTACAAATACCTAGACAAGGTATGTAATACCATGTTGCTCTAATAGTATTATGGCAATCCTACATTTAGAAAATATTACAAGACAATTATTTCTTATAGTTATATGTTAAAAAAATTAAAACGTTATGATCAGAGCTTATAATAGCAAAACTATGCGAAATAATTATATAATTCTTAATTTATATATTTTAAGCATTGAGCAATTCTCCAATTCGAAAAGTCTTTAAGCTGCATTAATTTGATCGATAAACTGCACAAATCTCCCATTAATTTTAAAACTTATAAAATATACTATAGCCCAACACATGTGTGTGTGTGAATTTGGTCTCAAGTTTGCTATCCAAATCTGTATCTCATATAATTATTCTTCGTTTCATGTGCATGAATTTATGACATTAATTTTAATTTTATGTTTAAATATATGAATATCTTACTTCGACTCATACAATTGAAAAGTATAAATTTAGAATTGGGTTTGTAAATTGATAATATTTATTGAGCTTAATTTTTTTAACAAATTGCTAAATAAGGAAAATGTGTACAATATTGTTGCTTTCATTGAAACAACAATGATGTTCAAAATTAAAGGTCTTAGATTAATATAAAAATTGTCACAAGTAAAGAGTATAATTTAAAACAAATGGAAAAGCAAGGAAAATAGAATCTTTAAATTTAAGTTGTTTTAATATCGGTGTACACAACGAATAAGGAAAAGAAAAATTTACAGTGGTTAAAACAAACTATTTTGTAGAATTGTTCTATTTTAAATTTCATTCAGGTTTCTCCAACTAACTAATCAATATAATCTTTTAATTTATATGGCAAATATATGAATACTATCTTAGATAAAGAAAATATTATATATATTTTTTCTGAAAAATAACATAACTAGAGTTAACATATAAGAAAACGAAAATTTACTAAAACTCATAAAATTGAAATTAGTATTTTTTACAGTATTTCAATTGCTTAACAAATGTTAGCATATTTATGCTCTTGAAATAAAAACCCGAAATGAGTAAAAAATTTTTACGCATCCTATTTGTGTAGGATATCGAATTTTAATTAAATATCTATAATTATATACGTAATTAGGTGACAAAAGATTGCAAGAGTGGTAATATTTTGATAAAAAAAGATACACATGTATAATATATGGTTTTATAAAACAATATTATTTTTAGTTGAATTGACTGCTTTTTCAGCTTATATACGATTTATAAGCATAAAATATTCAAAGCACGTTGTGCAATTTTTGTTATACTAGGACTACTACGAGTTACGGTTTTGTCCAATTTCCCCATGTCCTATTTCCAAATGTGTAATTTTATGCAAAGACTAGGAAAATCTTGCGCATTTGCATACATTTTACCAGAGATTCAAACAACAGTAAGGACTAACGTTGGAAAACCTAATATTACTCATTGAAGAGAAAAAGGATGCTGAAACGTTTTATTCGCAATCATTTTAGAAAGAAACACAAGAAAGTAATTTGGGTGCACATTGAAAAATCGTTTCATTTTATGTCGTTTTAGTGGACTCTCCGTGCTCAACTATTTTTCTGATAAACTGTAGATGCTACTTAAACTATTCGGATTGTCGTGTCTAGCAACGCTCTCTTACCATCAATGACTGGCATCTCAATTCACGCGTCCGCTTGAATGTAAACATCTTTGCAGATGATTTCAAATTCCCTGTACTAATTTTAGGCTTAGTTAAATATATTTTAGATTTTTGTTAATTCTGTGTTATGTGTGTTTGTATAATTATAGTCTTACATCTAACTGAAGGACTGAAATGACAATTTACATTGCTCTACTTGTGATGGGTCCTACTACCTCGGTTTTTCTAATCCTCCTGTGAGAAAAATAATCCTTTGTCTGTAGTTTGAGTTTAAAACGCCTTACGTAGATATGACCATGTTATGCTAATTTGAGTGCTATTTAAACCTTAACAAAAGAGAGTCTTAGAATTAGTCGTTAGGCTGCCGATATAGTGAGAATTATACGAAGAGACTATTGGAAGCCTTGGTGTTCTTGTTAAGAACCTTTAGACCATAATATCAAGTTGACTCGATTGAGACCTGGAGAGTGTTGTTTCATTGGATCCCTCAGTTAAGTGTTTAATTATTTATCTGAGGAATTTTTGGTAGCCAATTAATTTGACTGCTTCATCGGTTAATAATCTTGCTTGTTAGTAAATTGATTGAACCAAATGAATTAGTTATTTCCATAACAATGCCTGTACATTCGGAGTTCGAAACTTCACATGCGTCCTTAAACTCGCGACATTCTTATCAGAGGTACTTTTTGAAGGAAGAAGCTCTTGCAAAAACAGAAAAGCAGCTTGCTTTCCCAATAATCGACGACTTTTTAAAAATATGAAGAAAAGAAAAGAAAAATACAATTTTCCTTTTCTTGTTATAAGTATTAATAGAACTTTTTTTTGATTTAACAAGAATTTTGATTGATTTTTTTTTGCAAAACAGGTATTGTGGTATCTGACAGAAGAGAATAACATCTGAAAAATATATGTAACAAAATTCAATTTTAAATTGTCTTTGTTTAAGTTTGTTTGCAACCTTTCCTTCAATATTTATTATTCAAAGAGAGAAATCATGTAGGAAACTTATGTGAATCACACATTTTTTTAAAGGAAATTCAATTCTATATTACATTTCTAAGACATCAGTAACCTATTTTAGAAGTAAATTTATAAAACCAACTAGTGTCTTATTGCCTGTGAAAATTATTTTACTCATTCGGCTTCTTAATAGCTGAGAGAAAGCTTCAAGAATACAGCAGACTTGGAAGTTTCGATTCTAAATCTCCTCCTAATTAGAATTGTAAATTCCATTTAGAAGGTGTTAGCAAAGTAATTAACGTACGAAATTAAACTTTGCTCAGAGTTATTTACTCGAACTTTGTAATAATGCACAAGCGAAATTCTTGCGCAAGAGTCAAAACTCAGGAGATTAGGAATGGGTTTATTCTTCATTTTAAGTCCTTCAATAAAAATACTTCAGAACTATTGAATATTTTCGGAAATTCGTGTGGTTGTGTTTCTCTGTCTTCATTAAAACGGAGTAAATTGTTTATCGCCTGCAAAATAGTAATGTGTCGAACACTTATTTGTATCGATCAAGCAAAACAAATCTTCGAATAAGTTGATTTTAATCTTATTCCTGTTTTTAAACATTGTTTTCAATGGCTGTTATGATAATTTATGTGTAGAAGAATTTAAACAATTTGTGTTTAGTTTTAGGATATTTTAAGGTATCCGAATATACTTGCGACAACTTTTTTTAAAAAAAAGTTGAGCTACGCCCCTCTCCTCCTTGCGCGGCGGGTTAGATTTATTTAGAACATTTGAAGAAAAATATGCTAAAATTAAGAACAGAAAAAGAAATTTTTATTACTTAAATGAAAAAAATTGGTAAAATAATACAAAAATATATATATATAATTACATAAGCGGGGCCCATTCTGAACAAAAAGTTTATCAACAAGTTATCAATTTTTATGTGTTGCTAATCATTTTTGAAATAATATTCAGGATAAGAGATATTTTAATTTTTTCAAAACTATAGCACTTTATCCTAGTTAAATGAAATTGCTTAAAAAAACAGTGATTATATTTATATAAAGGACTGCATTGTTTGTAATAAAACAGTGATTGTGATGAATCTGAAGGTTAAAACACTATTACTATTATACAGAACATACACAAAAAACTTCAGTTAATTATTTTCAAAACTTTTTTAACAATCGCTGTCCCCGTTTGAGTCTTTTAAAAAAAAACACATTTTGAGTAAAACGCATTTTAAAGTATGACATGCAGCTTAGAGTAGTGGCATCTGATTTGACTAAAACACTTGTAGTTGTTTTTATTCTAGTGAACTGAAAATAAAAAATTGAATCTAATTTATCTTTCAAAATCAGACAAAAAATAATTACAGTATCGGAAAGATTATTCATTTCGCCACAATTCGGCATATATCTTTATATATATAAATCTTCGGTGCGTGTGTATGTGACTGAATTCCTCCTAAACGGCTAGACCGAATTGGATGATATTTTTGTAAGGGTTCAAGTGGATTTGAGAATGATTTAGATTCACAATTCGGTCCACTTTCGCAATAAGTTAAAAATGCGCCAAAATTATGTAAGGGTGCGTAATTGTTCATAAAAATATCGTGGGCATTATTCTTGAGGCCACTGTTTTGAGCAGCAAACTTCAAGGTGAAGTTGTAATTCTACCACAGATTCCAGTGATTCTTTCAGACTCACATACCCATTCAAATGTTTGCAATTTCAAAAAACAGCTTATTCAAAAAAGTTTGTAATTTTCGAATTTAAGACGTATGTACAGGACAACGTCTATCGGAATCGCTAGTATATTATATATATATATTCTATATATATTCTCTATATATATTCTATACATATTCTATATATATGTATTCTATATATATTATATATATCTTTATATATATAAATCTTCTGTGCGTATGTAAGTGACTGAACTCCTCCTAAACGGCTGGACCGATTTTGATGACATTTTTCATGTGGGTTCAAGTGGATTCGAGGATGGTTTAGATTCACAATTCGATTCGATATCGTTGTTGGTTGAAAAGAGATTAATTAAAAACCTTAAAATGCATGCAGTTGAATCTGTTTTTGTGCGGTAAATAGGGACCACATAAAAATAAACGCACAAAAAAAATATTAAAAAATTTCATAAATTCTTTCATAAAACAAACTAATTCATGGAAATACTACTAAAAACTTTTTTCATGTGGTGGATAGAGACCGCATAAGAAAAGTCGCATTTATAAAATATGCCACTTATTTACGAAATTTATGTAAGAGTACTTCCATAACAAAATAAATAATTAAATATTACACATGGAATATTTTAAAAACATGTAGTTTCTCATTATATACAGGGATAATTTTTCACAAAATGCACATACATAATTCATTGCTACTCATCGTAATCCAAAGCCCTGTGATGAATAAGTTCAAAATCACTTTCGTCACACGCTTGAAGGTACAATTTCAACTGATTTATTTTTTGGCAACATAAAGTAAGATATAAGTTTTTGTGACGAAAGTCGGGTGGTCAGTTGCATGTAAATTTCACGATAACCAGATATACATGATTGAAGCCTTTTTTGGAATTTTATACTCCTTTCTTAATCGATACCTATTTTAAGAAAATGCTTCTCCAATTTGTTAGAAAGCTGGATCCCTGCATATTTTTCTCCGCTCTCAAAGAATCTGTCCGTCTTCTTGACCGTCTTCATAATCTATCAAATTATTGATAATATCACTGTCATTGAAAGTTTCGTCATCAATCAAGCGTGGGCTGCTGGAGCGTTGAAAGAAAGCAACTGAATGCACATTGTCGGGAAACTATTTATAACAAGTGAACAGAGCGTCTTTTGAAGTGTCTACATTTCAGTGACGTAACGCACACCCCCGCATCATGGGAAGGGGGACAAGACACTAGGATCCCAAGGACTGACTAACGATAAGTACTTATTTATCCAGTTTATAAAATATTAAAGGCGAAACCTGACTTTCAGGGAGGTCCCAAAATTCNATCCAATACCACCCCATACCATAATGCCCGGTGCAGGACCAGTGTGGTGGTGCATAACGCAGCTGTTCAGCATCCTCTCTCCACGGTGTTTCCAGACTCGAATCCGACCATCGTGGTGTTGCAGACAGAGGCGTGATTAGTCAGTAAAGACAACTTTATTCCATTCTGCCGCCCACATCCTTTTTTCATCGCACCATTGGCTGCAGAGACGTCTGTGGTTCTGCGTGAAGGGTAGACCAAGCAGGGGGAAGAAGTAGGGTACGCGGAGAAACTGAATAATGCGTTACAGATTCAATGTGCTGTGCTATGGTTCGTGATGTGACTGAGCGATCCGTCAGTGCCATGCGCACAATTTGCCTCTCCTCACGTGAAGTGGTGCACTGAGGTGGATGCGATCGACCATGTCAGTCCGTCATACCCTCCTGCATCCAACGGTCACATATCCGCATTACAGTTGTTTGGTTTCGTCCAACATGACTATCGATTTCTCTGAAAGATAATCCACAATCTCGGTAGGCCACTATCCTTCCTCTGTCAAACTCGGATACTTGATCAAAAGCTGATCGCAGTTTTCTACGAGACATAACTGATCGTTTTTTTTAAAAACCACAAGAAAAACACAATTGCCGAACTTGAAATCGTCGAAATCTCCAAGCCTTAAATAAAGCTTTGAGGTGGTGCCACAGGCGCGCGTGATGTGTTTCTGCGCTTAAATTCTAATCATTGCATATCTCACCTCCGCTAATGCATGTTGTGAACTTCATGTTATTAGCATGCTTCCTTCAGGTTGTTGCATTTACGGTGGCCAGCAGTGTATTTTAAACATCCTAGAGTCTAGACTTTTTACAGAGGTCTAAGCTATATTTAGGAAAAATATTATTATTATAAAAGCAATTTCCATAAAAGAAGAATGTTTCGAAAACAAATAATTCTAAGTACATTTTTTTCCAAAACATTACATTTAAATAACTAATAATTTAATGCAATTTAAATATTGCATTTAAATTGTTAAACAATTTAAACACTTAAACAATTTTAAAAATAAATTTAATTTTAAGAAACAATTTTTAAAAATACTTAAAAGAATTTTAAAAATATTTAAAATAAATGAAAAAAATACTTAATACTTTTAAAAATAATAAAAACATTCTAATCTAACTGACACTAAATATTTTTAAAAAAATATTCTTTTGTACTAATTTTACAAAATCACGGTTCCCTACGTAGTCGGATACCTTAATGTCTACTGATTTTATAAAAAAATCAGATATATCGAATTGGTAAATATTTACTGGAAAATTAATACAATTAGATACAAAGGTTAATAGATATTAGGTTATATAATACTTAGGTTAATTTTTAAATCAAACTCCTTTTTATTGTAAAAACTTAAAAATCCTGTATTGGAAATCGGAGTATAATTAAGTTATTTTTGATATAAGAATCACGAACTTGTGTTATTATAAAGTTCGAAGAAGTAAGTCTGCAGGCAATTTAACCTGCAATTTTGGTTCCTAAAGCCAGGAGTTTCTTATTGTACTACTGTGCCTAATATTTCCTATCTTGATTTGTTATACTAAGGATTTATAGCTATTTGTATAGATTTATGAATTATTTATATACATAGTCTCATTCTCTACAGATGATATAAACATCCATCAATCACATTTGAAAAACACATAGACAGTAGGAAAATCACACAATGAAGGGGACATGAGCAACCAAGATTAAAAATTATAAAATGGATGCTGCAGTATAATAAACATTGCTGACTTAGGACAGCTAATATGTAAAATAATTTATATAAAAGTGGGGTTGAACATGTTTTTTGTCCAGCCAACCTTCCCCCTTTATGCAAATAATACTGAGCAAAAACCTATTGAAAGTAATGGATAGGAATGTCTAAATCTATTACAAGATAGAGGTAACTTACCTAAAAATTGCACTTAAAAATGTAAAGCCCGCGCTAAATCTGAGTGCAATAAATAAGTTATTGCCCGATTCTGGACCCTAATGCAGATGCAAAGCATGTGAATGGCTGAAATGTAGCACTTAACAAAAGTATAAAAAGAGTACAAATAAAATTAAAAAGAGAGATACATATTACCACATAACTTTAGTGACACTAGAGTATATATGAATTAAATAATAATAAGTAATTTTATCTAATATTAGAATATGGAGGTAACTATACCTAAGAAATATGTAAATTTATAACAATAAACTATTATTAATATAAGAATTTTTAATCCTTACTATTTTGACTAGCTTTATTCATATAACTATTAATAAAATATATTGGGTATTTCTGATTTAAGCAATATTTAGTAAAATGTTTAGTTATTTATTATATCTGATTTTTTGAAACTAGAAATTTATTGCGTTGTATATAATTAATAACAATATTTCTGAATATAGAAACATGTACATTACTCTTCCAAAGAGGTACTTTTATAATATTGAAATTAAATTCTTCTCTTTCTATAATTCTTCTAAAAACTATTACATTATCTTTTAATTTTATATGTATATCAAGAAGATTTGCTTCATTGTTGTTACTATTTGTCTGTTTTAAATTAAGATAATTTGGATAAAAATTAGTGTTAGGTATAAAATTGACTTGCTTGTCAAAAAAGATTATGTCATCTATGTAACGATAAATATAATATTTAGAATTATTAATGTAACTACTTTCAAAATAATATATATATATATGACACATTTTAACGACCCAGTAACGACAGCTATGGACTTTTAAATCTTTATTGAGTGTACGGGGTTTCCTTCATAGGAAGAGCACTGAAGCCACGTGTTACAATACTTTTTACAAGGCAAAAGAACCCCGACTTAGGGGAACAAAGGTATTTATATAGGGAAAAATCGGAAGAGATAGCGAAGAGTGAAATTCCCCAAAATACATGCTTTATGAGGTTCCCTAGGATTCTATTGGTTCTGTCCCCCTAGACAGAGGTGGTACCAAGTCTATAGGGAAGGATTAGTGTCTGGAGGGGAAAAGCTGACGAAATATTACATAATCTTGCATCATCCAAGTTCTAGGTTAAGACTTATAAATAATATATCTATTTTTATATTACATATATATATATATATATATATATATATATATATATATATA
>BMAV01005204.1:58315-68428 GCA_019973955.1 Trichonephila inaurata madagascariensis
TCTAAATAAGTTAACTTGAAGAACTGAAATTTTTGTATATAAATTGTGTTTCACATAAATTAGCAAGCGGGATATTTAATTCATGAAATATTTAATAACCTTGAAAGTGAAACGCATCTATATTTATTTAAACGTGAGTTCCATATATTCATTTGTAATTTAGGATGATTTTTTTTTGGAATTATACATTCTCAATGTGTACAGATTTTATTCAAATAAGACAAATATAATTTACGCACACGGAAGATTAGTGTGCTGTAAACTATTTTGGTTACATAACTGATTCGACGAGAGAATGCATGCGTGTGTGTGTGTGTGTGTTTAAATTTATCATAATATTTATTTAATATGTCCGACATTAATAATTTGCTATTAATTTTATCGTTAAAGTACTTTTATTTTTTTCTTAAGAATAATTTTTTTAACTAAAATGTGAGTTGGATTATATGAAAGGTTTTTTGAAACACAAATTTTTGACCATCCATAACGAAACTTTCTTATTTACATTAACTCGAAGAAAATAATACTGAAATAATGTATTGAATATTAGTTAATTTTAGTTAAAGTTAATATATTATTTTATAAGTATTAATTAAATAATACTCTAAATATTTTTCTGATTCATTTATTTTTAATAAAATGTGATATATAAATGGTAATCCATAGTAAAAAATTAATTTAAACCAAAGTTATTATTTAAAAACAGTCAAAATTGATATTTTTTTTATGCAAAAAACTTGCATTATGTATTGTTCATGTTCTCCAAATGTTTCATTTTATGTTTTATAATTCAAACACTCGACTTTTAAAACGCTACATTAAAGTGAAAAAATAACGTTAAGAGTTAGATTCTATTTCCCCAGTGGACTACATATTTATCCAAAGTCTTAGGGAGGGAATATAAGCCATTGTCTTAAATAGTTAATTAACTTCATAATGAGGTGGAACAGTGATTGCTCTTGATTGCGTTTATACTACCAAGCCATACCTGCCTTTTAATTAAAAGCATCTTCTTTGAACAAACTTTGGGAAATTATTCGATCAAAATTAACAACGCGTCGTAATTTTCTGCCGAAGAACATCGATTAGATCTTTTACGGTCTAAAATAGGGATTTAGAAATTTGTGGCCTTAAGACCATTTGCGGCCACTTTAAATGCGATTATCTCAAATAGTTCAAACATTACAAAATAAAAGAATTTTATTTTTAATGCATGTCATTGCTGTTTCGGCAAGAAAACAATGTTATTAGTTCATTAGTCAAAATTATAAGTGGAGTGAATAAAAGTACATATTCTAAAGTCGTCTACCTTTAATAATTATATTTAAAATATTTCAAACTAAAAACCTTTCACCTTTGTTTTATTAAAATTCTGTTGATTCAAATTATTTATTCTGTCAGTTCTTCTGCTCAGTATGATTATCGTCTGTGTATATAAGGTTAGTCAGAAATTAAAAACATCTTAATTAGGAATTTCAAGATGAATTTGCCTTTTTATGTGCATCCCAATAACTTTTTGAGCACATTGTATAGTTATTAATAGAAATGAAAGATAACATTTTTTTTCTTTTTTTACTAACCCTTTTAAAAAGAGTGAGAGAGAATTACACTTACTACCAACTTTATTAATTGTTAAAAGTCGATAGGAAACTACTTTCCCACCTATGCTTTATGCTGCTAGCACTTATAGTTGCAAGACAACTGATTTCTAAATTTTCGAGTCGTAAACGCAAAGGACGATTTTTAGTTTTTTGAGCAACAAGAAAACTGTTTCATTTGACGTACGACTAATTAAGGTATCCGACTACGTTCGGAATCGTGATTTTAAAAAAGCGCATAAATGGATAATTTTCATGATATTTAGTGTCACTTAGATTAGAATACATGTATAAAATCTTTTTAAGGACATTTTGAAAAAAAAAAAACAATTATTTGAATACAATATTTAGGTAAAACAATTTTTTCCAAATGTTCTCCTTTTGTGAAAAATGCTTCTATTATAATAATATTTTGCCTGTATGTAGCTCAGACCTCTGTACAGAGGTTCAACTATGAATTTTGAAAAATTCACATTATTTTCAGAGTTACAAATAAATTGAAATAATTATAGGTGTTTTTTTCTTAAAATTTCTCCCCTTTCTTATCGTAAAATATGGATAAACCCACTTCTAAGTTATATATTTCAAAAATTCTAGTTGAGCCTCTGTAGAGAGGTCTGAGCAATATACCGCCAAAATATTATTATAATAGAAGCATGTGACGGGCTCACGCGTCTTTTCTGTAACATAACCTCTGGGTTCTTTGACGGCCAAGATTAATGGCAAATCTTTTCCAACCAAAATCCAAGAAGTGAAATGCGATTGTGAACTGCAAATAAGATAGCTTTTAAAAGAACAGAAGTCTCAGTAAGCAGTATGGCAGTTTAAGGAAAGTCATGTTTGGAAGAGATACGAGTGTGAATTGACGGCCTATCGTAAAGTTACCAAGATATCGAGCCATTACTACAAGGTGCATACCATTGCACGCGCGCCCAGGTGTTTCGTACCGTGATAGAATCTTATTTTGGATTAAGGTAGGACTGATTATTTGATATTAGGACTTGTAATATTATCAAAATTGAAAGTAGGCGGATAATATAATTATTTAGATAAGTGGTCTAACTTATGCGATCCAGTTTAACTATTGCTGTGTGTTTGGTTTATTAGATTCTCACTTCTTAAAATTTATCTAAATTATTAGAGATTTAAGTTATATTCTTAATAAAGTCATATTAAGAATTTTAAAATGTCTGATCATTTTGAGAATCCCACACCTCTAATTCACGCTGACAATCAAAGATATGGTCACCATAGAGCAACCATATCACAATCATTTTTCGCAAAAGGAGAATATTTTGAAAACGAATCATTCTTTGGTCATTTTTTGTCAAGATATTGTACATAAATAATTTTTTATTGTAATACTCTTCTTAAAACTATTTTATATAAACTTTCTAATCTAAGTGACGCTAAATATTATAAATAATATCTATTTATACGCTTTCACAAAATCACGGTTCCGAATGTAGTCGGATACCTTAAAGCTGGCAGCCACATTCCAACTTTACAAAAAACATAGAAATGTTGCGATTTGTGGTCTAGTAAAGCACATGAGAAGATACTGTTGTACTGCTTGTAATGTCCTTTTGAACCTTGTTTTCTAAAATTCAATGGAAAGTAATATATCGTCGTTGTCAAGCCAATCTCTCATAGGTGAACTTATTGGAGATTTCAACATTTTGACTATTATGAATTACTCGCCAAATTTCCGTATAAAATGACTGTTATGTGACTCCAAGATTATGCGATGAACTGTGGTCTCTAAAAAATATGGTATATGCATCGGCCAGAATATTGTCAAATAAAAATATCTCTCATGTCTCAAAATTATACTTTTTGCACGTGACACATATTGGTTTGACTACGACGATGAATAAATTCTTAAATTTTTAAAATGCAAAATATATTTTATTTATTATTCCTTTTCGTGTAGATTTCAGTATTTCAAATTATACTTCATAAATATCATCCAATGCGATATAGAGAAATGCAAAGTATAAGTTACCCAACCAATGAATATCTAGCTCCCAGTTGGCGTTGGATAACATACTCCCCACCAAAAATAAATGGTCTTAAAAGCCAAATAAAGTTTAGGCAATAAGCTAAATGAATTTATTTTTATAAATAAATCTCAATCCCATAAGTATTTTAGCATAACATTAAGAAAAACGAATGACCCTATAAAGGGTTAAAAGGGGTTTCAATCAAAATATTGGCTATATTTTAGCTGAAAATATTCTCTTATCTATAAAGAATGAAACAATTGCTTGATCTACCTCAGTGTGCTTTTAGTTATAACTAAATAAGTGCTCTCGGGTAGAATAATGACTTAAGACACTGAATTAGATTCTCATGGTATCGATTTAAACTGAATTTAATTATAACACTTTTATTCAACTGTAAGACAAAATACAGAATAAGATATGGAGATATCCCTTCCAATTCCAAAATAAAATATCATAATTATCCTAAAGTTACTGAAGTCATTATTTTAAAAGTTGTTAACCTACCTAGCGATAGTAAAACTCTTTTGGTATCTCCAAAAAATGTGTCTGAATTCAGTCACTTTTAATTGAATAACTCTTTCTTTTTGTCATTTACAAATGGCTTCATAACTGAATCATAACTTTCCTATAAAACACGAATTAGATCTAATAGATTTTAAAGTGGACAGGAAATGACTTACTGTGGCTCTTTTAACAAAACAGAATTAAATTGAAAATATCTTTCGATGGAATTATGTGCTTTGTGGTAACCGAAAGAAAACATTTTTTTATTTACTAATGCTTTCAAATTGAATCAGAAGAAATTGTCTTCCTTAGAGTTACTGTAACTGACGATATAGAATCGAAATAAATTGAACTTACAGTTTTTTATATCTTTTTAGACAGGAATAAAATCTAAATCTATGGAAAAGTAAAAGTTACTATCTGCAGAATTTAAGAGTACATACTTTTTGTTTTGAATGCGAAGAATAAATTTATTAGCTTTTTAAAAGATAATATAATATACGAAGCACAAAGAAAAGTCTTGATATTGTTAATCGAGTTCCCATGACGCGTGAAGCGTTGTAAATTGTACCAATATCAGTCCATTTTCTCTGGTTCCACGTCAACAGAAATAACACAAATCCTTGAGATAAGTAAAATTGGTTTATACATTTTAATAAGCTAGATAAAAAATAATACTCTCATGTGTATATTTACTTTCTACTAAGGTAAATCTGAAATTATTGAGACACGGCAGACGAGAAGTTATAAAAATTAGTTTAATTTGAAAATACAAAGTAAAGTATTTAAACATAGCAGATGATTTTTTACTGACTTACTTTAAGTCTTATAGCATATAATAATTTTAAACATATGAGAAAATAGAGATGACGCGAGAACATTATCTTGCTATGATTTTTCTATAATTTTAAATTGGGATTAAATCAAGACGCGAATGCATTCAACGGCTGCAGTTAGCATTTGGTTATGAATTTCCATGTCAATACTGCTGTATTCAGATGGTTTAAAAAATTTTGAGGAGATAGTAATTCTCTTCAGGATGAAAAACACTCAGAAGGCCGCGGTCAGCAGAAATCCCGGAAAATGTGTCTGCCATCAGAAAAATCTTAATGGATGATAACCATTTTACCTACCAAATGATACAAAAGGAAATTAACAGAATCCGCAACCATATATAAAATTATTCACGAAGAACTATGTATGAAAAAAGTAGTTTGCCGTTCAATTCGCCAACATGGAACTGAGCACCAAAAAAAGGAGCATGTTAGAATCAGTAAGGAAACCCTTAAATTGCTAAATGATGAGGTCCACCACATCATTTCTAAAATTGTAACGGGTACTGAAACGTACATACCGTTTTTTGACGTTCCATTACGTCGAAAAAGCAAAGTAGGGGTCTTTGAAGATGATCCCCCGACAACAATGCGAAAAAGGCAACGAGCAATGAAAAAATAAATTTATTTCGTATTTTTTTTGTTTTTTTTGTTTGAAAATTACGGGATTGAGCAAAGCCATCAAGTTGAAAAGACAGAAGACAGTAACAGCAAACTGGTATACCACTAAATGTCTTCCAGAAATTCTCCAAGTGGATGCTAGGAGACTCATGTTTAACCATGACAATGCATCTTCCCATACAGCCAGATTAACACAGTTGAGGTTCTTAAACAACAAATATTAGAGTGATAGAACATCCATCTTATTCTCCGGATCTACCTATGTGTGACTTTTGGTTATCTTTTAATCTAAAAAAGAACTTACGTAGACGTCGCGTCGTTTACATTCAGAAGAAGAGATTGATGTAGCTATAAATGCATTTTTTTCATCAATTCCAAGAAATGAATGTTTGAGGTATTTAATCTGTAGAAAATGAGTCTACAAAAGTACATTTATACTGAAAGAGACTACTTTGAACACTCCTAAAATTTTGTAAGTATAACTTCAAAAACCTAGGCGTATCTCAAAAATTTCAGAGTTACCCTCGTTTATAAGTTCTTAAAAGTCAGCTCCTATAATTCTATAGAAACAATCATAAAATATATTCTCCACTAATATGTCTTTTTGAGTAAAGTCTATTTCAAAAAAAAAATTTGTATACTAAATCCGGATAAAAAAGGATGGGACGAATTAGAATCGAAAAAATGTGTTTCTTTTCATTGTTGAACTTCTTCAACGTAAGTACGTATATGCTTTGCCATTTACTGTAATTATTCATATATTTTGTAGAATTTATTTCTTCATTAATGAATGTTGCCAATTTCACATGCATTTGGAATGAAGGGGTAAAATGGCAAGCACTTCGGGCTGAATTTGATAACACAATTGTTAGTTGCTGTCCAGTAAGGACGAATTTTTCCTTGGCTGCTCATTCAATAGGGTTCGATATTATTTAAGTTCAATAAAGTTTGGATATTTCCTGGTAAAGGTGGATTTTTTTTTTGTATTGTACAATGCACAAATGGTGATGAATCTGATAAGAAAGACTTAAGACTTTTTTCGTGCTTGTCTATTTAATCAAAATGGAGTTTAAATATTTTGATTAAATAGAAAAAAAAAATATTTTAACTGTACATACATAACCAATCAAATGCCAGCATCATAAATGACTAAACGTATAAGAAACAAATTTCTATATAGGGCATGATATAATACATAAAATACATGAAAACAATAAAAAATAACAGCCCACTTAGACTATGCATATCGTAAAAAAAATATGTTGAGAAGCCGTTATTTTTTGAAATGATTACTATCATTGCAAACTTTGAAGAGAATGGGAGTAAAGTCCTACGGCACTTCAAAACTTGATGAATTAAACATGGCAAAATAGGCATCAGATATGATATGTATATTACAAGACACATGCTATTTCTTGTCTAACTGTCTGCAGACCGGGGTACAATCTTTTTGGTCTTGTGTGAAGAATCACGATTCGTCTTCAACGACTAAGCCTTTTTATACGTTTGCCAATGCCCGGTATTGAAAGTATCATTTTACCCACAACATTCCGTAATATAGTCAAGAGTAACTGCAATAAAGAATCTGTAGCAGTTTTTGAAAGAATACACAAAGTTGAGCCTCTTTTATGTATTCAATCGTATAAACACTGGATTGGTGTAGTCGGAGGAAGCACAAGGATGTTCGATAATACCAAAACTTAATTAACATCAGCCTCAATTTTAAGGCCTTCAGATTTTGTTCTATTAATTTTCAATTATTTACAAATTTGAGTTCCGTTGGAGGAGGTTGTTGCGTTAATACAGAATAAAAATAACGCTCCGGTATAATATGCATCCCGGACTATGTTACTATGTAACTATGTTAATATTATAAGAAAGTGTTTCGCAGTAGTGTGGGTGTTGTGCAAAATGTGTTTCGGAACTTTGTCAATAAAGGAGATGGAGCGAATGGTAAAAATTCGACAGGTGCAGTGATTTATTGGATTATAAAATTGGTTTACTGTAACATCGAGTGGGAGCGCATTTATCTAGTTCATGGAATGTGGTGGCAGATGCATTGTCCAGAATAGAGTGATGAGGTTGCAATGCCATTTATTTCTTTTGCAAATATTCAAGTTCACTCGTTTTGTCTTCCAAAGGACAGGTTATATAAGAAAAGAAAAAAGATCCATAAATGGTTCACACTCTTAGCCATTGGGAGGGGGCATATAATGAATTGCTTAACACTATGTGAAGTTTAGTCCCAAGATTTTAAAATTTCAAATGCAATATTTTTATACTAAAATAATCAGATAAGGGAAATTTGCTAAAACCTCGAAATTTTTGCAGGAATTTATGTATGTCAAAACAGAATGCTGTTCAAAAATGCTAAGTAAGAAAAAGTTACCAGGCAACAAATTTGGTCACCAACGGTCCCCAAGTAACCGAGTTTGATGACAAAACTAGATACTTTGACAAGAATTTGGAAAAGTCTAGGAAGAATTTTTCAACTTCAGGAAGTACATACTTAGGTCTATTTTAAAGTTCAAGTGACTAAAATATTAAGAAATGATTTTTTTTTTACAAAAAAGCTATGCAATTGCTATTGTCATATTTTGACTGTCATCATCTTGTAATTAAAAATTTAGTTGGGATGTAACCATTAATTTTATATTCATTTTGATTATCGCAAAATATGCCAGACAACTTAAAATTCTGATACCCACGTTTTGTTCAAAACTTCCGTAACCTGCTTAATTAAAACAATTTATTATGTGATATTTTTATTTTTTTTTACTTCTAGGGGACACGGTACAATTCAATTGACAAAAATAGGTCAAAAAATCCAATCTAATTTTTTTTATATAGACTAAATTATTTTTTATATACTTTTCTACGAACTCACAAAATTTGAAAGCTCCAAGTTTAAAATTTTACGTTTGTATTTATTCACATCCCAGTGGCAAATCAAAACTTTAAACTGACTTATCTCGAAAAAATAAAAAAAAAAACTAATTTGTCTTCATTTAAAATGCTAAGGCTTTTTTTCTATTGTGACTAACACTTGGAAAAAAATTTTTCACTCCTTGCCAATAGTACATTGAATAAAAATTGGTATGCATTTTTCAATATCAAAGCAATTCTTATTTTTTTTTAAATAATTCAATTTAGAATTTACATATTGTTTAAGGAATTTTCAATAAGCATTCACAAAAAGGAGTATTGTGCGAATACCAATTATGTTATCACAAAACCCATACCAACTTTTGTTATACGTAGTTTGACGAACTTGTAAATCATAAATTTCATATCTGTACGTCAATTTTTGTAGGAGTAGCCTTTTTAAAAAATTAAATGGTTACCTTTTTATGAAATTTTGAGCTCAAAATCTGTTTTACATTATACATACATATTGGAGGCAACCACAAAAATTATGAAAATCATTAAATTAAAAAAATTTATGTAAATCGTACCATGTCCCCTTAAAATTGTTTATAGTTTTCCTCTGTTTTGGTTCTTCCTTTATGACCCTGCTCTTATTAAGCCATATCCAAGTTGTATTTTTGCTTCAACGCGCGTTTAAAGTTAAAAAAAGTTTCTAAGCACAATAAATCAGGTTTTTGTGATCTCACTTAAGAAACAAATGATTAAAAAAAAAAAGAATTTTCTTTAAAAATTAAATGAATAATACTTCCTATCTCATCGTAAATTTATAAAAGAAATAGGTAACAAATCAATCCAACATTCTTCTTTTCATTCTTGAACAAAAATTTAATTTCTCCGTTGTTAAAGTTTTTTTAAGAAAATTGTCCTTAATTATTATAATAATTGATTCAATAATCATTTCTTCAAATGAAAAGAATCTTTTTTTCTCCGCATACATTTGAAAGATTTTTTTAACCAGCCTTTTAATATTTCTTTAATTTTCATTAATTAAGAGATATTTTTGACTATACTGAAAGATTTAAATATTATTCTTCAGTCTGGATTTTGTATGAGTTCAGGAAACTCTCAAGGACATTTATACGACCCCAGCAGACTCGATTTTAAATCTCACATAATTAGAATTTCAGATTCTTTTAAAGAGAGTGTTAATGAAGTAATTAGAGATTGCATGAAAACTTATGCTACCTGCAGACTTACTTCTTCGAACTTTGTAATAACACAAATTCGTGATTCTTATATCCTGAATAACTTAATTATACTCCGATTTCCGATACAAGATTTTTAAATTTTTACAATAAAGGAGAGTTTAATTTAAAAAATAACCTAAATCTAGCAAAATTTTGTATCTAGTTATATTAATTTTCCTGTAAATATTTACCAATTGGATTTATCTGGGGTTTTTTATAAAATCTGTAAACATTAAGGTATCCGACTACGTTCAGAACCGTGATTTTGTAAAATTAGTACAAAAGAATATTTTTTTAAAAATATTTAGTGTCAGTTAGATTAGAATGTTTTAATTATTTTTATAAAAGTATTAAGTATTTTAAGTATTTCTTCATTTATTTTAAATATTTTTAAAATTGTTTTAAGTATTTTTAAAATTGTTTTTAAGTTTTTTTT
>BMAV01005204.1:68438-79215 GCA_019973955.1 Trichonephila inaurata madagascariensis
GTCTTAGCTATATATAAGCAAAATATTATTATTATAGAAGTATTTTTCATAAAAGGAGAATGTTTTGAAAATAAATAATTCTAAGTTTATTTTTTGAAAAAAAAATTCATTTAAATTTTTTTATTGTAATAGTATTCTTAAAACAATTTTATACGTGTATTCTAATCTAAAAAACGCTAAATGTTCGCTAAAAAATATTCGTTAGTACACTTTTACAAAATCACGATTCCGAACGTAGATACCTTAAACTTAATCCGCAAATAAATAAAACTTAAAAAATTCTGTAAAATTAGTGTTCGGGAATTTGAGTCATTGTTATATTAACACGTCGCACTTTTAAGAGCACGAGAGCAATTGGCGACGAACCTCGCAATTTTGTACATCGCTCAAGTGACTAGGTCAACCCATGAGCTGGCACCTTCCTATCTTAAATACTACACCAATGGGAGGACATTGAGCCACAACAGATTTAACATGTCCCTTTCACACAGGATTTTAAGGGGCACTAGGACTAGAACCCGGAGCACTCTGAACACGAATTCGCGACCATGACCACTAGGTTGCCGCGCCCACAAATGGGATTCTGAATCTCAATACACACAAAAAACAAAAAATACCACTTTGATTCTGTCAACCACCATCGGAATAGACACTAAATCAGATAATGAAGTGACGAAAGGACACGGGATTATCAGAAACACTTTCACGGTCTTCTATAAAATGGGTGAATTATTCGTACATACACTTAATGGACAGTTCTTGATCTGCATAAACACGTACCAGCATCGTATAAGGTTTTTTCCGTGTCTTGCCAAGCTTAAAACAAAATTTTCAAATTGATCTTTTGTTCGTTCATTTTCCTGTTCTCAGTTAAGAACCAATGCACTAAATAATCACTTTGTGAAACAAATCTTACACGGAGCACAAACGACGCTCAACTGAACAACGGTGGGGCAGGTGGTCAACATCTGACGCTACACATGTGAAGCATTTCTTTTCACCAGTATTGCTAGATCGTCAGTTCTGACTTAATTCTCCGAACTTTATTGTCAGAAGTCGTAGAATAATTTATCCTAAACATTTAAAGTTGTAGAAATAGGAAATGTATTCAATATAAAAAAAGCTTCTTGAATTAATTTACAATAAATTTAATTACGACGGCCAGTAGATGAGAGTAGAATATAATGGAATAGTCGTGTGTAATATGGAATGTATATACAAGTGTTTCCCAAAGTGGTCTATATAGACCCCCAGGGGTCTATGATAACCTGCAAGGGGTCCATGCCAACAAAAAAATAATTTGGGGGTCCATGAGGTGTAAATAAGGGTCTATGATATAGTGGCTCTCATTAAACCCGGTTGTGACTATAATCTTTTAAAAAAAATTAATCTTGTGGAAACCAGATTTTACCAATTTAACTGATTTATTTACTAAATTTAGTGAGGTTTATTTGTGGTTACTATATATAGGTGAAAGGATACATTTTGCTAAGACAAGGACCATTTCAACATTTCTTTTCAGAATTAAGCTAAAGAAGTATAATACTGTACATCACGAATTTTTTCAATTTGACGCGGAGAGGCTGTCAGGATATTTAAATCTACGATCTATCTTTAAATGCCCTTTACTCAGTTTTTGAAACTAGTTTTGTGATTGCTTTTTTTATAGTGATACCACAGTAGACGAATTCGTTTAGTCACATTGAAAAAAAAATTTCATATTACAATAGGAACTGAACAGAATAGGCCCTAACGAAGATCCTAAAATAAAGTTTAGAAACAGATATCAGCAATTTTGGCTTTAAAAAGACATACCTGTTTTTTGTCACAAACTATGGAATATCATGAGAAAGTTTTTAATTCCTTTTTCTAGTGAGAAAGAGTTTCAGTGAGTTTGCCCATCTCAAAAACCAACAAAAAGAAGGGAAAGAAAACTGAACACTTACTAACAAAAGAGATTTAGGGTTAAACCTGGTTAGATTGAAATTAAATGTTGAAAAAATTTTATTGAAGCACCAGATTATTCCTTTCCTTTAAAATCATTTGTTTGTTGTTCAGTTATTTTATGTATTAATATAATTGTAGGATATCCCATTTGTAAAATGTTAGATCATATCCTTTACCGAGGTCGGCAATTCTAATCAAAACAGTATTCCACATCAACGCCATCTAGCGTCCCTTTTAAAAACGCCGACATGAACCTTCTTCGCCAGAGGCCCACTAACACTCGTCGAGAAACGTCGTATTTCGCGCGTCAGTGCACGTTCATCCGCGCAAGGCGGTAAATCTTAATAGTACCATAACGAGTTCTATCGTTTCGTCCGCGCCAGACGGGAAGTCTTATTAGCACCATAATGAATTCTATTTAATCTCAATTGCCTCCCTTAAATTAATGTGATCTAACTTTCCTACTCTTCCGAAATATATGCTTATCTAACTTTCCTATTCTTTTGAAATATTCCCCATGTAAATACTCCCCTATAATTCTTAATAAATTATTTAGTTTTCAACTAGTTTCTTTCTTGAACTATGTTGTCTGTTTTATTTCGAAAATAACTAATACACCCTAAAAACCCCTAGACATCACGCGATAAAAACCCCGCCATCTGAAGAATCCAATCTTTTTGGAAGATTTCGGTTGGATTCCCACATAATTTAATTCATTAAAATGTGCTGCTTAATTTTAAACGCTATAATTCACTACGGTTAGAAATTAAATTCTTTTAAAGTAAGTAGCAGTTCCAGCTGTCAAAAAGACATTTAAGTTCATAAATTTGCAAAAACTCAATATTAGGTAAGCAGGGGGTCTATCCGAAACCGAAAAACATCGCTAGGAGTCTATGAGACAAAAAAGTTTGGGAACCTCTGGTACATACCAAGGTTTTGGCTCTGTTTGTAATTGCTAAGGCGTGGAAAAACCTTGAACTACTGAAGAAAGACTCTCATGATGTATTACAATGAGAGGGAGTGAATATTAACGTCGCACTGTTCAGCTACACGAGGGCTTTTGGTGACGGACCATGTAATTTTGAACCATGTTCAAGTGTATTGCAATGAGAGTACATCTCTTGTTGGTGACATATCTCTCATTACAGAGCAAAACGTGTTTTGCGATTTTCAAAAGTTTTTACAGGTAAGAGTTTTCAAACATTTTAACCTACTAGTACACATGTGACTTGAAATTAAAGTTAAACATAATTTACGCTAAGAGAATTGTAGTTTGTAATACTGTGGTCATTTTTAACTGGCGATGTTTTGTCCTTCAGTTTAAAGGTTCATTTTCCAAGATAGCATGTCAGATATTATGGAATATTAGGTCAACAAATTATTCTCTGTTCAACTTATAATGATGAGTGGATAATAGAGATTTCTCTAAGGTTCCACGTAAATGTATAACCGTTACCGTGGAATATTAGGTATTCCATAGTACCGGACACATTCCATTCTGTTGCATCGTTTGTAATAGACTTCATGCCATAAACCATAGAATCTCTCAGAAAATAAAGACACCGAAATTATCATCTGTAACGGAACATTCAAAGACCAACGGGGAGAAATTTGGATTCAATGCTTCATTTGTTTTCTATGTGCTCGCCTTGATTGTACTGAGGCAGATAAAGTTTATGTTTGTGACTTTTGTAAATAGAGACAAAACAGAAATAACATTCACATATTTTTAAAAATATGGCTTTAAAAACTAAAAATAACTACGTTTGATGTAGTCTTAATTAGTTTTCCAACGGTTTAAGCCACCTATTCCAAATTACCCAACGTGGCCGTGGTAGCCGAGTGGTATAGGTATCGGATCGTGGATCGTCTTGTCACGAGTTCGAGCCCAGTACCACTAAAGACCCGCCGTGTAGGGCAGCGATGCACGCTAAATTTGTCGAGAGGTGAAACGTCTCCCGTTGGTGTGGTGTGGTAGTTAGAAGAGGGGGTGCCAGATCAGGTGTCGTCCTCGTCACTTGACTATGGTTCAAAATTAAATGGTCCGTCGCAAAAAGCCCTCGTGTAGCTGAACAGTGTGACGTTAATATTCACTCACCCAAATTACCCGACTCTTCCATTATTACCTCCATTTTTCTTTAAAATAAATTATTTTATAACAACAAAAGAAAAGTTATTTCTTTTGACGAGTGTAATTCCTTGCAATCACACATTTGTAGTATATATCCACGATGATTTTGGAGATCTTTATCAAAAACCAGAGTTAGGTTATTTTTAGAAATGAAAATGGTATTTCCTAATACCAGTGGCTGAATAGTTACTGCATCGCGCTTCCACACCACAGGTAAGTCCGAGGCTCAAACCTCGGGCTGGGCAAGGTTGATTGAGCCTTTCATCCCTTCAGTGGGTCGATAAATGAGTACCAAGCTTGCTTGGGAACTTAACACTGGGGGTTTAGCGTCAGACTGACCACCTGACCAGAACACCTGTTCATGCACCTCAGGGACCAAGGTCGCGTTTACTGAGTTGGGCACAGTAGGCTTTGGCTCTCATGGGCTGTTGTGCCACTAGTTAAGTTATTTTATAATAACCAACTCTCTTCTATCTTCTGGAAACCAATGAGATGTTCCAATCTTACAAAGAATAGCTGCACATACCGATATAGCAGTCGCAACCACATGATAAATGAAATAAGTACCCGGCTAGGTTTCAAAAAAGGTATTGCTAATCTAAATGTATTACAAATATGTGTGTATGTTGCAAAAACCAATTGTGCTATGTAATTCCAAGTTTCAGCAATCTTTAGATTGCACTAAAAAGTATGCATAATTTTATCATACGTTTTTCAAATTCAATTTCTTAATTGTAATTATATATTAAACCATTTGATTTTTGTATTAAAAATTTTTCAATTAATTCAGGATTCATTTTATCAACTAATCTATTGATTATTTGACTGTATTAATTTGATTCTTTAGATATCAAAAATATAAATAAAGAGTATTTAACTTAAACGTACATAAACGTTGCTGTTTATTGTCTTATTTTCACTTTAACGAGGGCCTAGCAGGTAATGCGCAGATTAACGAGTGTCTAAGCTGTGAAGATTAACTAGTGTCTAATAGATAATGTGCAGATTTACGAGTGCCTAATATAAGTAATGTGCAAATTTACGAGTGTCTAATATAGGTAATGTGCAGATTATCTAGGTAATTCGAAAATTACCTAAGTAATTTGAGAAATAAAACAACAAACCGCACTTTAATTGAGATTATCCTAGATATTGTGCGGATTAACTAATTTGTATACTTTAGCAATAACATATATATTAACAACTTTTTTAATAGTGTTAGTATTAAATTAGTATAAAACAATCTTTTTAAATCATTTTTTGCCAATTTTCCCAAGAGCCAGTGAATATGTTAACATTAATAAATACACATTATTAAACTTTTTCGTAGAATTTTCGTAAGAAATTTTCTTATAAACTCTATTTCAGTCCAATTATGAAAAATAGATTTAACTACAAAAATAATCACTTTAAAATCTCAGATAGCTATTTTACTTACAAATACTGTAATACGAACATTCGATATAAGAAAATATTATTTCTAGTCTTCAGATATTCATTAAATTGGCATTCGGAAGGCATTAAATTAAAATTAAAAAAAATAATTAAACTCTTCCTTTTCTTCGTGACGGAACGCAGGCCATTGTCAAAAATAGTTAATTAACTTCTTAACGAGCTCGAACTGAGATTGTTCCTTATTCCTCTCGCCGCTTTCTGATACAGATATCTTTAAATAAGTAATAACTCGCCTTAACAATATGTTCTTAATTACAGGATCAAAATAAAGAGCCGCGTCATAACTTCCCAGAAAAAAAAAACGTTAAATCTTAAGAGTTTTCCGAAAAGTAGAATATGAAATATTTCACGCTGGATCAAAATGGAAAGTATTTTAGACAATCTTTTTTCATAATAGTCATATAGAAAGTTATTGATTCGAATTGGAATTTTCTTCTTCCTTTCTTTCAACATAAAGAAAATTTTTAAAAAAAGAAGAAAGGATGTAAGTTATGGAAAGAAAGCATGGTATTCTACAGATTTATGCAGGGTTATACAGTAGAACCTGTTTTTGTGCGGTTCTTTTCTGCGCGATCTTTTTTTTATGCTGTATATGAATTTCAACGGCTTTGGCGCCAATATTAAGTTTTCTATCAATGTACCATTGGCGGGAGAATGATAACTCTTTCGCCTTGCTAAGTCAGATTTGCTTTTAATATTTTATTAATTGGGTAAATACGTAATTTGCGTTAGTCAGGCTTTGGGTTTCCCCGCGAGGTGGGGTTGCGGGTATGTATGTATGTTACTCCACTTCAATGTACACATATACACTTCAAGACACTCTGTTTAGTTCTTAAAATCAGTCACCCGACAATGCACGCTCATGAGGTTGATTCATAAGACGTCATGGACACATGATAGTGAAAGCCACGTGATTCTAGCCAATCAATTCAAAAACTCATGTGACGTCATAGTCACACGATAAAAACTATCTTGTGTTTCCAACTAATCAGTTCACGCGCTCCGGTGTTGCCAAATTTTGCTCTTTGCAGAAAAATTCTCTTAAAAAGTACATATGTATACAAAATGCATTTTATTTAAAAGTATAAGCATAAAATACGACATTTTTTTTTTAATTTAAAAAAACCTTTTTGAAGAAATTTTTTTTCCCCAACATTTAAACATCTTTACCCAATAATGAAATTTGAAATTTTATCTGTGTTTTACAAATAGAACAAGTACAATTAGTTTAATGTTTGTTTTGAATTCAATGGAAAACACGTGTTTGTTTTTATCATGTGACTTCATGAATCAAGCCCATTGCTTTCTCTCAACGTGCCAACAGCCCACGCTTGATTGAAGACGAAGCTTTCAATAACAGTGACATTGTTAATATATTGAATTTCCTTTAGTGTTTTATAATTGCTTGAATCGTAACATTACCTTGGATAAGCTTTCAAGTTATTACAGAAAAAAAATAGAACTTGATTTGTAAATTGCGTAATATATTTCATGCATATTATTGATAGTAAATTCTAAAATTTCAGAAAATAAAATAATAAAAATTATTAATTATATCATAAAAAAATATTTAATTTTTTTTTCATAAAAAAGTATGAATATAAAAAAGATTTAATATAAAATATACATTAATAAGAAAATTTGATCTTTTCCTCAGTATTTAAATATCTTCTTTTGAAGTGTTTAAATAGTCAAACTTCATTTTTATGTTTTCTTTAATTTTCACAAAATGCAGCTCGAAACTTTAATGCATACCGAATCAGTAACATTCTAAAAGATATATATATATATATTGCAGAAATCCCAAAAGAAAATATTAATAAGAGTTTGCAAACAATTTTAAAGGATTATTGATTTTACCTACTAGAAACGCTAATATATTTAAATGTTTGTGTAAATATAGTGTAATGTATTGATTATTTTACATAACAGCAACAACAAAATAAAAAAAGCTTAATCTTTCAGCACTTTCAATGATTTCTCATTTTTAAACGTATGTCAAACACAGAGTCATATAACTTTAAGACCTGACAGCTTACATAGTTAAGAACATTTCAAATCTATTTAGCTAAAACGTTCTCTTCCAAAATTTTACTGTCGAGTCTGGCTGTAAATTAAAAATATCTAAAACCTTTTCGCCCCACTGGGGATTATTCAATCCAATAGCTATATAAACATTACGTATTTACGTTAAAATGTTCTGGAATATTTTTTAAATATCATTTTTATGCATTATTTGTATTATGATTTCCTGTGTTTTTATATTTTTAGATGACTTATTTTTCAACTTAAACTTTTCTTTATCGTAATATTTTTGTATATTTTCATATTAGCACATCAATTGCAAAGCAGAAAATTTGGTACCATAAAATTAGCTTAACCCTTCGACTTGGTTACAGGCCTGGACTTCCATTTTATTATTTAAGCTTCTTTATTTATATATATTTACAAATAAAGAAAACAGAAAGACAGTATAGGACAAATTAGAAGAACCCCAAGACAATACAATAGCAAATTTATCCCATCAGCACAACGATTGCAATAGCAAACATAGTTTTAAGGCAACAAACGTTTACCTTAATTTGCTTATATTACTGGGCTAAAATTTAATAAGAAAAGAAAATACAATTAATAAATTTTGCGTACTGAAACTTATTTGTGAAGATTTAAATATCCCTATAATTTCTCTCTTTCCTATAGTGTTAAGAAAAAAATTATATTCATATTTTTTATCTTTATATATCTTATCATATTATGTCGTAAATTTCTACTGTACGGGGAAGGTTTTATCCATAAAGCATTAATAACTCTAAATCGCTGGCCTAATTCAGCGACAGCTTTAGAAATCATAATAGGTCTCCAGTTTAGTCCAAAGACTTTTTTTGTATCTACATTTGTTGTGTCTTGTGAATTCCAATTACTTCCTTCTCTAACACTGTAGGTTTTAGAACTTCTTCACTTTTATTTTATTATACTATATATATATATATATATAGTCTTCTGAAAATCATAACTTAAATGCAGTTCTTAAGAAAAAATTCCCTTTCATTACTTCATACTATTAAATTGGTATTGTTACCTAATCAGGTATATAAAAGAGATGATTATGTGTAAGAAAACGCTTTCCCCAAAAAATTCTACATGACGAGGCATTGTTTACTAATATTTTTTGTAATAAATACCGAGTAACGTGACTAAACTTTAAATGGTGCTCGAACTTTACAAATATAATACTTAACTTGTTCCAGGAGAAATTGTTACTACATGTATTTGTGTAAGACATTCAAATTGTCTATGCACGTGAATGGAATGTGAACAATGAAACCATTGTATTTTAGCTATGAGTTTAATAGCTTTATTCATATTTACATACTAAACTTCTTTTTAATTCCAATATGAAAATATTAAGATACTTATTTTATATGCAGTAATTTTATATACACTCATCCTTCTGATTGCACTTACAAAAAAAATATAAAGGCTAAAAAATGTAGCCTACTTATACGTTTACATTTTTAGCTAAAAACTGTAGAATAATATTTTATAGGAAAGTGAATTTAGTAAGTGGTTGTTATCAAGATGTCATGTCTTAAGTTAACACATTAAAACTATTAACTCGTTTCTGCTTCTATCGATTTCTTATGGATGTCAAGCAAATGTACCATATATATTTTTTAATTTACTCTCGTGCTAATACTTAAAATTGTATAAGCAATTGTAAATTTTCTTCTTTAATACTAGGTAACAGGTCTTGATTAAATTGTAGTATAATTAGTAGATACTCATTTAAATTTCTCACATTCTTTAGAGTTTGGAGAAATTCCATGACAGATTCTCTACCAATAATTTTAATTTAAAAATATCTGCTATTTTTAATTCATAAACTTAAAAATATAAAGGGATACTTCTCTATATTTAAAATGAAAAGCTTCAATTTCATTTTTGAGTTCTAAGATATTGAAAAAAGAATCTTCCTCTCTCTAATAGTTTTTATTTAAACTAAGTAAATAGATAATCACGTTATATATACATGTAGAGCTACAAATTTCCATTAGAAATGCTTTTTATTTCCGTAAATATTAAGGGGAATTACTTGGTTGTACGGGAAGCTTTACTTTTTTTGATATAAAAGAAAATAAACTTTTCAAATTTTTAAACTTGATTATACATACAGAATCAATATTTCTAAAAAATTTATCATATAGCCAAAAAATATTGTCTTATTTCTCACAAATGCATTTATTTATTTATTTATTTTTGTAATACTGCACGACATGTTCATAAAATATGAAGGTTCAATTCGTGTTTATCTGAGGGTAAGGATCATAAGATATGTCCTGGTTTAAAATGAAAAGATAACTACCTATAAAGCTTGCTTGTCTAAGCTGCGGCCCAAAATGCAATAATTAAAATATTTAAATTTACACATTTTTATTAAAAAATAAATATTTACAATATTTTTCATATATAATCCATTCATTGACATTTACTTTTAAATAAAAATTCAAATAAAATATATTATTGTATTGTACATCAAAGCAGTTTATGTGGAAAAACTTTAAAAATGCCAAGTGTATTAAGCGATGTTGTAAAAACCATTAACTTTATAAGAGCAAAAGGAGGTAATCATAGACAATTTCAAAAATTTTTTAAGGGAATGGGCACTGAATTTGCAGATGGTATTTATTATGCAGAAGTAAGATGGCTCAGTAAGGGGAAAATGCTCCAAAAGATTTTATGATTTGAGAACTGAAATAAAAATGGGAAAAAAAGGAAAACCTGTGACTGAATTTGAAGACGAAAAATGGGTTTTAGATTTTGCTTTTTTTAGAAGACTTAAGAGAACATTTGAATGATTAAAATTTGAGAGTTCCAGGAAAAAACAATTTATAAATAAATTGTTCCAAACAATAACAGCTTTTGAAAGATAGTTGAAATTTTGGCACATTCAAATAAAAGTAAAATATTTGACACATTTCAATGCTTTGGCTGCACATAAAAAAAATTGAAATCGATTCCTTAAGGCCACGGCAAAAGATTGTACAGATAAAAAAAATCCCACTTTTATGAACTATTAGACCTTCCTGAGCATGTTTCTTTTGTCGATAAGAAATCTACTAAGAACTGGTATTACCCGAAATCGGTTCCCAAGAAGAGGTATGCTGGCGAGTTGACGAAATTACCATCTTAGAGTAATTAGACTACATACTTTAAATTTGGCTTGCATGTTTATTTAGTTGATAG